>VNJS01014944.1:0-71866 GCA_008042575.1 Drosophila watanabei
CAATGGCGATCGCTTGCCATTGCCACCACAGCTTTATAAAAAGCAACGCCAATTCCCGTTACCTCCATGATGAATACTGCATTTATACTGGATTACAAAGTCGCGATGGTCGATTCCGGGAACAAGACGTACCAGAATATGTGGATGCCTTCTTTAAAGAAAGCATTTTACTACGTTTGTGGACGGATTTCAGGTGCTCAAGAAAAAAGGACACCGATTTTAAGAACGCCTCTCATTGTATTAGTGTATTTGTAGTGCCTCTTGCACTCTTCAATGCAGTACCGCACAGTTTGAAGGCTTTTTGGAGTGTCCTCGATTTTACACGATTATATAAAAGCAAACTTTAAGAAATTCAATTTCGTATTTATTTTATTTTTAATTATTTTGGGAGTACTTATATGGTTGGGATATGTGGCTAATCTGCGCCAATCGGTGGTAATATTTTCTGGCCATCTAAAAGTAGTGAACTATGATTCGGATGCAAGGCATACATTTTGTTATGCCATAAATCACGGAGCGTTGCATTATGCTGTGGCTGAGCTAGTTATTATAAATATTTTTGCAAAAACAGTTCATAAAGTCATAACCAAGAAGGGTAAGTGAAGGCCCCTTCGAAATTTCTTATAAAATGGGTCATTTTTGGCTATTTTGTCAAAATACTAAATAAATATTCGGGGCGAATGGCAAATGTATGGGTCATATATTTTAAATGACCTCATTTTATTTGTATGAAAATATACGGAACATATCGGAGAATGTTGAAATATGTAGCAGTGGAACAACCCCATAAGACATTCAATAAATCTATTAATGAATGAACTGAATGCTTCGCTGCCCACTTCCAGCTAGAGGTAAATATTTGCATATTTCAAAATCATATTTACGACGCCGTCGACTCCAATCAATTATCGCATTAACATGGTTTTATTATGTATCACATTCAAATTGACCAAATCGGCGGCGGTAGCCGAACTCGTTCTCGGCGCCATTACCAAAATAAAAAGCGAAACAACACGAGAGTTTTCTACGTGGGCGATCCCAGCCACCAAATGTGAGTTGTAGTGAGGCACCGAGATTGGCAATTTGCGATTTGCGGCTCGTTAAGCATTATAACTTAATTAGCTGCATAGCTATTCGCGGAGATGCTTGAAAGGAAATCAAATATTTTCGTTGCGCTCATTGTTAAGTGTTTACGGTAAATATCTTTGGCGCTATTTTGGGCCCCTTACATAACTTGTTTTGTTTGCCATTTTTTTTGTTTTATTATTTATGTTTTTGAACAGGGGTGTAAAAATACTTTGGTTTCCTTTTTTTCCCGGGCTTTTGTTATTCGAAATCAATGCTTTTCTGCCTGCTGCCTGATTAGTGCGTTAAGCACTTTTACTTTTTTTCGGATCCCCCAAAGATACAAAGACAATGCCTCTTGTTATGCAAAATTGGATTTCAATTTCTCTGCTTCATAGGCCTGGGGCCACCGGCCCGAGCTTAGCGAATTTTATTATAAGCTTCGTACTTCGTGGTATTATTAATCAAGCGCAGCAATAGGGGGAAAATGCATTAAAACCACTGGGAAATTAATTGGGGCGCATCAGAGTTCATTAGGCCTGCTGCTCCTTCGAGAGAGCCCAGAGTTGGCTGTTGTATGTTCGCTGGGGCTGCGATGTTGCTTTTTGTGTAAACATTTGCATGCACATCAAAAGTAACTGTAACCGAATGTTGTCTGGCCAACAAAAAGTTACAAACAGTCGGCGGACAGGCAACAACAGCAGCAAAAGATCAAAATCATTTGAAAAATTGCTGGCGAAATGGTAAGGCGGCAGCAGCAAATCGAAGATGGAAAATGTGTGCCCTGGCTCAGAGGAAGAAAAAAAAAAGAAGAAAAACCCCCACGAGAGGAACGCGAGCGATGAATGTGCAGACCATTGAATACCCGGCACTTGAGTCAAGGCTTATTTGATAACTTATAGGTAGCAGTAAAATCACTCTTGTATTGATAGAAATTCTTAGAGATACTCCTTGGCTACCCAGTATTTAGTAGTTATATAAAGATAACAGTATCAATATATCGAAAATATTGCATTTAACATAATAATATTAAATGGTTACACCAAACAGAATATCGATTAATTTTGCGATTAACTACGATATACATGCCGATCTTCGTTACAAAAAATAATGATATTGTAATCATTTTATTAAGTTTGCTATATAAAAATTTAAAATATCGATTATCAAATTAACAAATGTTAATATAAAACATAAATTTATATATTGACCTTCATGACATAAAATCGATCAATATTTCAAGATTTTCTGACAACCCTAAAACCTATCACACCGCTTCCACTTCCAACGGAGGAAACAAACCAACCACTCCCCGGACCAAGATGCAGATGTTGCAGCAGTTGCAGTTGCAGTTTCTAAATGCCGCCGCGCACCAATTCACCGACAGTCGAGCGGCCGGCAACAACAACGAGAATGCAACTTTGCATAATTTATGGCAATCAATTTCGCGTGAACATCAACACGGTTGCAATGCGAAATGCAAAAAGATACAAAGCGCAACACGGCAACTCTGCATAGAGATGGCGGGCAGCAGAAAGGAAAAAAAAAAAAGAAAACAAAATAGAAAGAAAGAAAAAGAAGAGAAATTGCAGCAGGCTGCAAGCCATCCGTCGTCCATCGAATGCCACCATCTCAACATCAACTTATTTAGTTCTACTTAAATGTTTACTTTCATCAATTCGCAACGATTCCGACGACGACTTGACTCCATTCGCCGCCGCTGCCGGAGCAATGTCAATTGGCTGCGGATGGGATTGTGGCCGTGCCATGTTGCTTTTTGGTCACAAAACTGTAGCTGGTCAAGAGAGCGCTCAACAGGATGCCCGTTGGATTTGGATGGAGATATGTACATTCACTTTGCAGTCACAGTCGCCATTCGTTGCTGGAACATCTGGAACAATTTCGCCTGGCCCTAATCTAATTGCCATCGCCTAACCCAATTTCCCAGTTCCTCCAGACCTCGGCATCTCCAATTGCAGTTCAGAACTTTCACTTGGCCGCCTTGGGTCACCACCAAACACCAAACACCACCCACCACCCACACCAAACAAAAGCTCGACTTTCGAGAGGATGGAGAGCTCGCTTGGATCGAGTTCTCCTTTTGGCCAAATACATATCATTTTACATAATAAATTTAATGCCGAGGAGTGCAACAAATTGCAGCTCGCGTGGCGATCCCCTTTGTCTTCGCTGACAGCTCGCAATTTGTGCTCATAGGAAGGCAGGTGCCGGCACCAGGCTACCCGTACCTGGTGCATTGTGTCTACTGTAGTTATCAAATAAATACTAAGCACTCGGCGCTACTCTACTCTACTCCCATTCTGCTTGAGTGCCGTCTACTTTAGCATGGCGTTATGCATTCACCGTTGCTTTTGGCCCACTTACTAACTAGTAAAAAACTAAAAACTGAAAATATAAATAATGAACAAAAAAAAAATAGGAGAAACAAAACCAAGTTTTTCCTGATTTATGTCCGTACAAAACTGTGTGTTGGCTTGGCAGTTTCCTTATACGACACGACTTAAGAGAATTATGCCTGTGATTTTGATTATGCTTTAACACTCTAAAACGGTTCCTGTCCGATTAACATCTCTCAAATCAGAGTCACCGAGAGCCGGTGGAAATCTGGCCAATTCAATTTTGTAATTTCTCCGGCTCCATACTTTCCCGCCGCCTGATTAACCCCATATGTGCGAGGTTAAGATCCGCCAGCTTCTACGGATCGCATCCGCTGCACGCAATAGATGGAAATGGTTGGGAAATTGTGAAAGAGTTTTAATCAAAGTGGAAATTCCGATCGACGGCCCTCCTCCTCCTCGGCGCCATTTGATATCTTTCTCGGCTGCCTTGACACGCAATTGAGAGCCAGGGCCAAAAATAAATCCCGAGGAGACTCTTCATTTCGAAATACTACATCTTCCCCTCTGCGCGATGAAAAAAAGTGGATTGGGTGGAAAATTGGGGGCAAAAGTGTGGCGCTGCCGATGGAAATCCAGGCGTGCACTTGACGCTTCTGAACCCACAAATTGGTGGTGTCATTAGGCAGATATTGATTTGAATTTATTGGCAATTCAATTAACTTTAACCGAATGATCGCAGCTCTGGCTCTGGCTGGGGTTCTGGCTTTCAATTATTTGTGGCGTAGAAGGGGTGAAGTGAAGTTTTTCCACGGCTGCTGCCGCTGCAGCCATTAATTGCTGGCAGCTGGCGCATTACAATGCGGAAATGCAATCGAATCGAATTGAAAATGGAATGGAATCGAACGCACTTCACACGCAAATAAACAGGCCGTTGTGGCCTGGAGTTTATCTTCTTCCACGGGATGCACGCCAGCAATTTATTCTCCGAAGAAAGCTAGAGGTAGTGAATGGCGAGCTGTTATGCAAATCAGCAGGTAGTCGCCCCCGGAAAGGTAGAAGCCCAGGTCGGTCATTCACCGCCGACACAAGTATCAGTATCCATGAGATACGCGCCATTCGCATGCGATTCGCGGCATTAGAATGTGCGCACATGAATAGATAGAAGCGGAGGAGCCCAGGAGCCTAGTATCCCCTTTGCAACTTTGTGCTGCTCCAGTGAATGAAGGAGATTTTTATTTAGTCGAGGCATTATTTGAGCGCTTTCATTAAACAACTGAAAAATAATTGCAAGTAAGGGAGGAGGAGGAGCAGCGACTCACACTCATTGTTGCCGCTGATGGGAAAGCTGGGGAAAATAATGGCAACAAATAACCGAATAATGCCCCGTGAAACATAATAAACACATATATATGAACATATAGAAAAATGTGTAAATATCACTTAAAAACGAAAATGAAAGTGAAACCGTTTTCTTTCATCCAACCATTTAGTCATATATCTGGGAGAAATAGATGAGAAAGTCAAGAAAGAGTTGTCAATTCATTCAGAAATAGAAATGAGTGTGAGTGTGAGTGTCACATTCAATTCAATTTCAATAGCAATTTCCATTTCGAATCGCAGACCCTATCTACCTATCCATCTATCTTTGGGAAAGGCCAAGTACTCTTGGGCCGCCCCAATGTCACCGTTGATTGCATAATCACCTAACCGTCACTAATTCCTACGTAATTGGAAAGCCCTAATGTCAGACTCTGTGCATCGAACGCCCCCCGAATGCATCATCACATGTATGCACCGCATCTGTTGCAACTTATTAATTTTAAACACCGGGGCCAACAACCGTTCCGAGCTGTGAGCGACATGGCTAAAATGCCCGAAAAAAAAATATAAAAAAAAACATAACACCCAACACAAAGCGGCTTACACTCTTAAGTGCTGGGCCGAGACTGAAGCTAAACGCTATTAATTTTTACACACGGTTTCACTGCAGTCCGAATGCGTTTTTCATGAGCCGCCACGAGGAGAGCTCGGAATTTTTACAACTCCCAGCTAAGCTGCAGTGGCAATGGGTTTGGATTTAAGCCAGCTCTGCTCTGCTCTGCTCTGGTGCGGTGTGGTCTGGGCCATTGTTTTGCAATTTCAGTTGGATGATGATAATGAATGATGAGCCGAGCCGAACAAAACCGAACCGAGAGCTGAGCAGCAGCGGCCACAATACCTATTGAGTAATTACAAAAAAATTTTAAAGTTTAATTAAAATTGTGTAAATAATCGCATTTGCCTGGCATTGTTATCTGTGTTGTTGGCGGGTGTTACTCTTACTCTTACTGTTATTGTTGCGAAAATGAAAGTGCCATCAAAGTGTGATGCTCACTTATTGTGGGAACAACACTTGATCAATTTCGACAGCGACACATGACGTTATAAATAATTACACCAAGATAAATGTCACGTGGATCAGTCATTGATTTATCTGTCACTGTATAAAAATGATCTAAGACAGCCCTTCTTATGATTGTAATCTTATACAAGCTCTGTAATTGTAGGTGCCAGACTTACCTTGTAAACCTCCGAGAAGAAGCCCGATCCAATCTTCTCCTTGACAAAATCATCGACGCTGTATAATGCTGAGACGGCGGTACGCAGAGCTCGGCAGGATATGCCGGTTACGAGGCGATCCGATGATATAGCCCGCGACACGGGCGCTGGCGGCAGGCCGTTGGTCATACCGTTTGCAATCACTCCTCCGTTGTGGAGCGCAGGCTCTGCACTGCCTCCATATCCATTAGCTGCATCTCCTGCTCCTCCCCTATACGCTGCACTTGGTGGTGTTGTTGAGTTGGTGCTGCTGCTGCTGCTGCACATACCCGCTGTGCTCGGCCAGACAAAGGGAGATGGGGCTGAAGAGTGGCCCGAGGAGTCCACCTGGTCCACTGCTAGGCCGCACTTATCCGACGGCGGGCCGGGGCCACTGTGCTGATTCAGGCTCATGTTTATCAGCTACGACGTATGTTGCTGTCGTATCTGGATGAGATGTGTGTGTCTGGGCGGTTGTCTAGTCCTTGGTTTTTGGGTATTTAGTAGTTAATATTCCAAGTGTCTGATGTTGCCTGCCTGCTTGTGACGGGAAACTCAACGAATCAGGTAAGATCAGTGGGTTACCACTTGGTCTTGTTCATGATAACACTATGGATAACCGATTAACGCGAGGGAACAGAACGCAGCAAGATTATTAAAACAAAAATACAAAAAAAAAATGTGGCAACTATATATCAATCACTGTCGGTTTTGCTCGATAAAAGAGACTTGTGTGTACTTGGTTTGCTTGTATCTTATCGGTATTTGGAATGGTTAATGGATAGTCCTTCGATTCTTGGCACGTTGCACTTGTGGAAGCTGCACTGGAAGCGCTCACAGTTGGAAGTCTGAAAAAAGCAGGCAAACGAAAAATACAAGTTAATAAAATTCAATCAATTCCGTTGCTCTAATGAAATGTAAATAAACACGTCTAAATATATAAGTGTGTGTATCTATCTGTTTGCAAAACTGACGGAGCGGCGCGTGATCAACATTTCTCTGTTTATTCTCTTTTTATGGGGTGCAGGCAAATTAAAAAAAATAAAACTTCAAAGAATTCGCTTAATATTCTGCTGTCACGCGCCTCAGAAAGTAAAATATCCAAGTGTCGGCAATAAATTTGGGTTAGAACAAACTAAGGAAAAGGGTTTATAGGCTAGGGCAATAAATATCAAAGCAAAAAGCCAAGTTTAAAGTTTGATATGTATGTTTAGGAGATTTCAAAGCTATAGATAACCCTTTTAATAATTCGAATGTCAATAGCTTTTGTGGAATTAGAGATGTCAATAACTTATTTGGAACTCGGAAAGATTAACTAGAGATTCTTTTCCAAATAAGCCGATAGGTTAGAACTAAACATACATTTAGATTAGGGTACTCCGAAATCGATAGGCCTCCACAGTTTTATTTATGGATCCAGTTTTCGCAGGCACGGCGGATTAGCAAACACCGCTAAACTAAACAGGAATGAATTAATCGAGCCTGCTCGCATTTGCTAATAAATATTCAGGGTCAAAGTCGACGCCGATTGGCGGAGTTGTGCGCTTGATGGCCACCGGCTTATCAGCCGGGCTGTGGCGTTGATAGCCACAAGCACTATGCCATATATACTTGATAGCGCCTGTGTTCAAATGCGATAAAAACACACGAACACGAATACGAACCCGAACATTTTCAGCAACCTACAGCCAGCTTTTGCCTTCTTCGCTCCGTTCAACAAACAATGTAATTTAGCGGCAATTTGGTTATCATTTCGCCAAGTGTCGTCGCTTGTTTTTGTTTTCGTTGTTGTCTCATCGAGGGGGGCTTGAGGGGCCAAAAGAGTTCAGTTCATCAGCAAATACAAGTGAGATAAACACGACTACAACAGCCTTGGCCTCGAGCTTGCGAAGTAAAGTTGAAGGAGCCTCCTAGAGAGCGAGCCTAGAGAGCACCGGGGGAATCTATTAAGGGTTCCGCCCTTGAAGCACACACCCCACACCGCACACCTCGAACCACTCGGCAGCTCCGCGGCAGAGATAAGTTGGGAAATGATATAACCAAATATTTTGCTGCTCTAATAATACCGGAGAACAACGGCAACAGGTTGGAATTTTTTGATTTGCCATTCCTTATCAAGGCAACCATATATATTCAGCGATAAGATATAGCAAAATGGCTTTCGGGCGACACCAAATAAAATCAACCAGCAAAAAATGTGGCTCGTAAAGGATCATGCGAGTGGCCCAAAGGGGATCATGGCAGATAAGAGAAAAGAGTCAGCTCACAATTAAAACTATAACAAAATAATTACACCAAATTTCGACATAATGATAATGATAGGGGCGAAAAAAAAAGCAATGGCAAGCTCTCACTTTTCCGCTGGCCAAAACCAAAAACCAAAACCAAAATAAAACACAAATTACTAAGCACATTTTTGTAGTCCGACAAACGGGGAAGTTATGCGAATTGAGATTTTTCTGTCTGTTGTTTGCTTTTGTTGTGTGTCTTTCCTTCTTTGCGAAATCTGTCCAAATACACACAACGAGCTGAAGTTAAAGCCGGCCCGGCAGCGGGCCATAATTAGGGTCAATTGCGGCTAACCGCTGCCAATCGGCGACAACGAAAGCTTTTGGCCAAGACGGGAAAAAGTGCTACACTTCATTAGGTGCCATGACAACCCGAAGAGCTGCAGCGGCAAGTCGATTTAATGCCAACCTGCCGCCCAATTACCCAAGGATCGTTTTTAAGCCACGCCCCCGTCGACGACAGTTGTCCAATTACGGGCGGGTCTTTGTCAAATTATCTCGTTTCGGCTATGAAATGAATACGTGCTAGCTATCTTCATAGCTAGTTGTGAAAGTTCCCATAAAACCTAATGAGTTGCCAAGTTAAATATTGTTGTAAAAAGATAGTAAACATTAAGCTCAAACATTTTGAAGAAGCGCGCGCGCTTGCCGAAGAGAGAGTGCTACCGATGGAGATCAAGGGAAATCCGTTCCGCGGCCCACAAAAATGCGTTTAGCACGCTCCGCAAACTAAGTCAAGGCCCCTAAAGCAACGATTTTCGGAGGGAAATACGATTTGGGTGAGCAGATTCATCGAGTCTATCAAGAAGACACACACACGCGCACACACACACCATGCCGCCGCTTTTATTCAAGTCTTGCATATATTTTCCCCATCCAAACTATTTATCTCGTGTGGAAAACCACAGGCGAAGCATCAAAATATTTATGTTTTAATAGGAATGCCAGCCAAACAAAGGTCACTCCGCATCCGCGGTGGCTATTGCCAAACATATGGAAAATAGATGAAGAGCGCCCAGCAACGAAATGCTGCAACCTGAAGATTAAGGCGGTGCCAGCAGTTACACGAAGATTAAATGGCCTGAATTTATATTTAAAATAATGTTTCAAGATGGGCGTGTTTAGTGGAAAGAACTTGTAACAGTAATATATCGGAAGATATATCCACAAAGATCATAAATATACTGAGAATGGGAATATTAGGGTTATGACAATCATTATGATTGTATTAAGAATCTTGAAAGGGTACTAGTTTTTGTTTATAACCCATTTAATTGGACTTTTAGCGCCTTAAAGTGTGAATATCCCATTAATATCTTATAAAAATCAACAAATTTATGGCTGAGATACGCAGTACCAAGTTTTAATTTAGAAATTTGTGTGGGCTTGTTGCTAAATGATGTGCTGGAGAAACCAATGAAATTAATTTCAGCACACCACCACCACTTATCTCCATTAGATTTTGATGGCGTTTAAGGCATTCTCCAAATCGAACGCTGAACCGTTAACCGCCACAAGGTTTCGAGTCAATAAACCGCTGCCGACACAGACTGCGGTGGCAATGTTGCTATGTCGAGATCAAGTTGCATTTTTATGGGGCCAAGGGTCGTCGCCGTTGGAGTCGTCGTAGGCATCACCATCATCATCAACAACTTCGCCTACGTAGGCGCGTGCCCGTAGTAGCAGGAGTGTGTGCAATATACACACACTCTACACTCGGCCATTAAAGACCCATAAATCTTGGTTATGAAATTGGAAATGATTTTCTCAGCAGACACGTTCAAGTAGGGTGCTTAATGCCGCAAGAACTGATGGTGATGCGTTCAGGAAGTGCCCCGAAAAAAGCGTTAATGAAAAGGAAAGTTGGTCAGCGGCACAAAAAATGCCACTTCATGTAGAAAGAAAAACAAAGACCAAGACGAGCACCAAGACGATGAAGAAGACGGCGAAAAGAAGCCAAGGCAGAAATTTCTATAAACAAAGAGATGATGAGACGCAGAGGAGGCCGGGCAGAATTATCAAAGAACAACAAAAAGAAGTGGAAAATGGGACATGGCACACTCTCGGGCTCACAGAAACAACAAAGACCGAATGAAATTCATGTCGTTGTCGCGCTCATAAATTCTTCTACGCCTATGTGCCCCGGTATCGTATCGCTCGCCGACTATCCGAAAGATACAAAGATACCCAAACACACACACCCACACTCGGAAAACTAGCAACTCATTCAACCGGGGAGGTGCTGCCTGCATCCGCCGTATATGCCTGCTTATAAAACAAAAAGAATCTATGTAAATTTGTCTATTTTGAATAAATTCCAAGCCCATCGAAGGTGTGAGGGTTTATCGAACAGTTTTTTCGGGGCCCTAAAACAAGTGATTCATACCTGAAAACGCAACGAAATGGAAAGCGAAGAGAAATACGTAAATCTATATATATAAATTCAAATGGAATGGAATGCTGGGGCTGTCGAGGGCTGAGAGCCTAAGATAAGCTTAATGAGCAAACGAAATTTCACTTTCTTTCGCCAAAGAACGGTCTTGACTTAGGTACAGTGCCGCTTCCATATCTAAACGATAACTTGACACACTGATTGGTTTTAAAAGCTGTTTTTCCAGAGGTTTTTCTTAACTTGGAACAAGGGAACAGCTTAAACTAGAAGTTGTAAGAGAACTTTGTGTTAAGGAACAAATTTAAAAGCACTTACTAAATTCTCGGTCTGTTTAGGGTACAATCTTCTAATCATACCACAAAAGTTTGACTTTACCAGAGGTTTAAGAGGTTTTTAAGAAAACTTTTAACGTTAAGATAATTCAACTTGGCATAACTAAAACCAATTAATACATTTAAAGACTGTTTAGGGTAAAATCTTCTTATCAGACTGCATTAGTTTGACTGTACCTCCTAGTACCAACGATTACTGCGCCATTTAGGCATTTAGAGACTAATTGGCAGCCGTTTTGCTTCACGTGCCGCCCATCGATCGACGAACTATGCCTGAGAAAATAATCACCGAAAATAAAACTAGCGCCCAGCGCAGATGAACTTTAAACGAGAATGAATCCAACTAGAGCGACACCAACAAAAAAGTGGGTTTATTTTCAGCCTCAAGTGCAAGTCCTACAAGAAGATCGGGCAAAACAAAACACTTGATGAATGCAGCCGAAGGAGGTGCAAAAACCAAACAACAACAGGAGCCACCGAAGGGTGGGACGGGAGTGAGAACAAATGGCACCGGTCGATGGTGTGTTTTATTTTCCTTTCTCTTATATTATATTTGTTTTGTTTCCTCCCCTCTATGAGGGCTCAGAGCAAATTAGCTTGGACAGCATTAACAGCCGGCTGCCAAGGGCGGAAGTATGGGGGAGTTTATTGTTAATTTCAAATAAACACCACAGCGACCAAAACCGACAAGCGACGACCGAAAAAAAACACCACAAAATGCAGCAGTAGCAAACAACAACCACCAAACCGGCAAAATCCCAATCGGGCAGCTGCACTTTAGTGGGAAGAGAGATGCCCAAGTGGAGGAGATGCCGTCGAATTGGGAGCCGCGGTGCTGCCGATCCCGATCCGTAATAACAAGCGGAACATCTGTCGCGGCATTTGCATTTTACGTGGAAAACTGTCTTTCCGCTGCATTGGAAAAAACGGAATAACGCGAAAGGGAAAAGGGAAGGAGAAAGAAAAAGAAAAACTAAAAAAGGCAGCCAGCAAGATTGGAAAACACAAACATCGGAAGCATCTTCGTCATAAGTTGCAAATGTGTTTGTGTTATTTTTACATTTCCGCTGCTTACGAAAATATTTACGCTCCCCTTTGCAGCAGCAGCAGACAGACCTTCCCCATTTCCAATTTCAAATTCCAGTCGCACGCACACACGCACGTGCTAGAGATGAGCCAAATCGAGATTGAGTGCATCGAGCAATGATAACAGGTTCGCCTTAAGAACTGTTTACACTTCAATTATATTTATTACTTAATTGGAATTCTGACCTTGCCGGAAATATTAAGTTGGGGAAATTAAATTATTTTCATGTTAACTGCTGTTTTCTAAATTAAATATCTTAAGTTGAAGGCAACAAAAATGGTTTTAAAGCATTTTGTAGTGTTTTTTTTTTTTTTAATAAATGTTACTTCTCCTGATAATCTGATCAATTTGCATTACAATAAAGCATTCCTAATAAAAATGTAATCCCCTAAAACTCTCTTACCTTCAAAACTCGCACTTCCCACGCTTCCCAATACAATTAATATTATTGCCCATAAATATATTTGATATATTTAGCTGCTGGACAACTAAAAGAAATTATATTTACTTTGAAATTATATTTACATGTATCAATTAAATTTTTACAAGTACCAATCTGACCCATCTGCTACAACAACTTCCCCTTTAGAAACTGATACATATTTGCGCCTATTCTATTATTTTAAATTTAACTGATTTTTTTCAGTTACCAGCTCGATTACAATAGCGGGTGGAAACTTATGACAGGCAGTGTGTGGGAACTAAGGTCAGGCCCCCATCTCTAGGCTGCTTCCGCACACACAGACAGAAACGCAAGCACGCACACCAGCTCAGGAAACGCACCGAAAACTCTTTTAACTACACAGCTTTTCAACTAATTCTGCATTTTAGCCGATTTTTACCAAGACTATTTATTTATTTACCAGTTTTGTTTTTGGCGACTGCTCCCTCTTTCGCTGTCTCGTTATGTTCTTATTGCCGTGTGGCCATAATCCAATTATGTATGTGTGCATATGTGTCTGCTCTCTATTGCAATTGCAGTTATTCGCCGTGGTATGCACAGCCCACACAACAGCACTTTTGCACTCACACGTGCACGCACTCGCAGCAGAAAATCCTGAGCGTCAACAAAATAAATATAGCTTTTGGTTTTTAAATAGGTTTTCACTCGATTCTGTGTTTGGTGTCTCGTCTTGTTTATGTGCATTCGGATGTCGGATGTGTGTACTTGTTTCTTCTTTTTTTTGTATTTGTTAGACGCGACGCTGCTGCCCATTCAACATTTCTCCGCCGACGCAGGGCGACACTTTTCAGCCGTTGCAGCTGCACTTGAATGGTAGCCTTGGCCAATTATCTAGTTTGGAATGCAGCCGAAGACATGTTGGCTTATTTATGTCTGCACTCGCGAAAAAGCGTCCACAAATTAACAATTTTCTAGCCGAGCGACGCGCACCCAACTTCCGAATTTTGCTTTCTCGATTAGAGTGACCGTTTCGCGATGGTAGAAAAACACTTTACTGGAAAATTACCTAAATATGCCGCGACAGAGAATTTGTTTTCCCCTAATTAATCTGGGCACTTTAAAACGCTTAGCTCCCAGTCAGTCCCAGCCCGGTAAATCAAATAAAATAAATTGAGTAAAATAAATAATTTTAAGCTTTTTGAATAAACTACTAAGCCCAAAATAAATAATTAAAATAATTTTAAAAACTGTTTTATGTTTTCTTTCATTTGAATGTATATAGCTATAGCTAATTAATAATATTTTTTAAAGTTTAGCTAACTTTTTTATTGAGTTTAGCTTATTTAAAAGCTCATCACTGAAAACTAAAAGTGACTGCGTTAGGTGCAGAAAGTGTGACCGTAATCTGGGTGATAAGAGAACAATACTATTTGAATATATTTTTACAACGACTTTTCAAACGTTTTTATCTGCTTTCTATTGCTTATTGCGGGCGATCGAGATAACAATACCAGAAACATTGGAATATATTAATAGTTGTTTCGCGGTATCGCCAAACTTCGCCGCAACTGCGATAAACTCCTTCAACCAGGAAAGCACCTGCACACAACGCCTAGCAAAAGGCAAAAGGAGAACAACCACCGAAGAAGATTCTGCTTAAGCTCCAACCATTTGCCGTTGAGAATATAGGTCTCTCTTATCTTCCTTTTGCATAAATAGGAGCAGCACCTTAAAAACAAATCATTGACTATTTCTGGTTTATCATAAAAATAAAATGCAGGAAAACTGGTAACAAAAATAGTTCAAAAACACATGCTAATAGTATTAAATATGTCTTATTTTATTAATATGATCGTTATAAAACGCCACCTATGTAATCATTTGCTGCAAAATTTACCATATGTAAAATACATTTTAAAATACAGTTTTCCGGGCAGCACTGCCATTTTTTCGAATTTCAGCGCCCAGTGCTGCCCAAAAACTGTTTTTATTTTGCGATATGGCAACGACGCCTCGCCCCAAGTGATGCCAGACTTACATAACAATGTCTGTTTTTATTTAACAATTAATTGCACTTAAATAGACTCCAGCTACTTGTTCTTCTTTATGTACTTCATGTACTTCTTGGCGTTGAAGTTGTCCTCCACCTCCTCCATGATTTTGACCTTCTTCCTCGGCTTGCGAGCCTCCATCCGGGACTTCCTCTCCGCTTCGGACAAGGTGCTCAGGTCCAGGGGAAGCTGTCATTTTAAGGATATTAATAAAAAACGCGATTTTACAGGTCTTTCTTACCTTAATTATCTTCCTTGGTTCGTGGTAGCGAATGTTTATCGTGGATCCATCGGGCTGGACAACTACAGTGGGGTACATGCGGCAGTAAACGGAACGGTGCAGTCTGGTGACCGCCGCTGTGGCTGAGGAAAGACAGCGAACTTGCTGCACGGCCAGCGGCAACTGTTTCAGCAACATTTTAATTAATTAACTTGCTTATTAACTTATTTAAGTCAATTTTAAGGGCACGCGAGTTATGTTTTTGCAAAACAGCTGATATTGTGACCGAAACAACTGAGCTTATTCGATAACATATCGAATACTACTCTGGTCTTACTATCGCGACCTTAACTATCCTTTCTTGAATATTTTCCTGGGGCTTTAAGCACGAAGTAAGTTTATCTGAGGGCGAAGTGGTGAAATTTTAGTAAAGCGCGAATTTCTTTGCTCTCTATTGACCTTTTCAAAGACGATTTTTTTTACTTACGTAGTTTGATTACGTTTCGGTTCGCTCAGTGTGACCAGATGCCACGGATGGGAAATCCTTTTTTCTGACACATAATAAACGGATAACCTGAAGTGGGATTCCGGTCACACTAGTTGTACTCAAAGTGTAAGTTCTGGGCAGAAATTATTATTTTTCTCCATAAAAACATAAGTACGTTGCTGAAAATAGACTTAAAGATAAGAAGAAACTGATTGGGTACACCAGAGGATACTAGGTTCTTACTGTGGATCTAAAGCGACAGCCAGGAGAACGTAGTTTTTTGTTATGCAGACACTCGCACCTGCGGCAGAGCAAAAAAAAATTACATAATTTTTGCAGGCATAATTTTCCCCGCGGCTGTGTCTGGTACCTTAGAGAACCACAGAAGTTTTAATGTAACCCAAGCATTGAATTAAGCAGCGAAAAGACCATTCTAGTTCCTTAAGACTTTCCTTATATTCTCATAACAAACCTAACCTCATCCCCGTTTTTGTTGCTGTTTCACAGCTTTTGTGCTGCAGAATGGCCGCCCGCCGCATCGCCCAATCTTCGATCAACTGGTCCGCTCTTGCCGAGCGCGTGCCCGCCAACCAGAAGAGCAGCTTCGGCGCCTTCAAGACCAAGTCGGACATCTATGTGCGCGCCGTGCTGGCCAACCCCGAGTGCCCGCCCCAGATCGACTGGGCCCACTACAAGAAGCTGGTGCCCGTCGCCGGACTGGTGGAGAGCTTCCAGAAGCAGTATGAGGCCCTGAAGGTGCCCTATCCCCAGGACAAGGTCTCCTCGCAGGTGGATGCCCAGATCAAGGAGTCGCAGAGCGAGATCGACTCGTACAAGAAGGCCTCCGAGCAGCGCATCCAGAGCTATCAGAAGGAGATCGCTCACCTCAAGTCGCTGCTGCCCTACGACCAGATGACCATGGAGGACTACCGCGACGCCTTCCCCGACAGCGCCCTGGACCCCATCAACAGGCCCACCTTCTGGCCCCACACCCCCGAGGAGCAGGTCGGCTACAAGTCCAAGGAGCAGCTGGAGGCCGAGGCCCAGGGACACCACTAAGCGGTGGAGAGCTGTGGGAGCGAGGGACCGAACTGCTGGAAAGTGGTTCTTGGTCGCTGGTCGTTTGTCGATTCGAAATGTAAACCACGAACTAAATAATTACCCAAATTAAATTCATTTCAAATGGAAGGAGGGATTTATCTGTCCGTAGACAACTTTTTATCCAGTTTGCTATTTTTTGAGTCTGTCAACTCGTCCCTTAGCTTAGCTTAGTTTAGCTTTCACAAGACAGCCAAGACAATTCAATTAGCCTGATTCGACACTGATCCTATTTTAAGTCTGAATTATCAGTATCCCGACGGACAGTGAACATTTTTGGACAAAACTATTCCAATATGTCGATAATGTTCAACATGGAGTGGGGCTACCTGGAGGCCCTCACGCGGGGCTTTAAGAACGGGATGCTGAAGAACTCGGACTACCTCAACCTGACGCAGTGCGAGAGCCTCGAGGACGTAATGATCAGCATCAGTGGCACCGACTACGGGAACATCTTCGGCGGGCATGGGGAGCCGAGTGTGGCGCTGATCAACTCGAGGCTGCAGGAGCGCCTCATGCAGCAGTACGACTACATACGCTGCCACTCGTCGGAGCCCTTGACGACGTTCATGGAGTACATCCGGTACCCGTACATGATCGACAACATCGCTACGCTAATCGCTGGCTTGAACAACCGGCGGCCCATGAAGCGTCTGCTGAAGATGTGCCACCCGCTGGGCCTATTCGACCAGCTGGGGGCCATCGAGCTGGTTACGGACTTGTCGGAGCTCTTCGACTCGGTGCTCATCGACACGCCCATCGCCCAGTTCATTCCGAAGGACATGCCCCGGGAGAAGCTGCGTGAACTGGACGTGGAGATCGTGCGGGCCAGCCTGTACCGGGCCTATCTGGAGGGTTTCCACTCCTTCTGCCGCAGTCTCGGCGGCAGTACGAGCGAAGTGATGACCAATTTGCTGGCCTTCGAGGCCGATCGCCGGGCTATCACCATAGCCGTAAACGCCATTGACAGCGACATCAAGTAAGGTCGTACCCGTTGGTAAAGGTGACTCCTTAGTAATTTCAAATTCCTAGACCAATCCACCGTAAGAAGATGTTTCCCATCTGCGGCCACCTGCCACAGGCGGCCCTCGACCACTTAGCCAATGCAACGGACGCCGACAAGGTGAGGGATGTGTGCAGTATGTACGATGGATATGGCAAGGTGTTCGATGTCTTCGATCGGGACACCGACGGCATAATCACGCTGGAGGACCGCTTCCTCATGCTGGAGGCCAAGAAGAACGCCACCTCGTTTCTGCAGCAGTTTCACTTTGGCGTCTTCTACTCGTTCATCAAGCTGAAGCAGCTGGAGTGCCGCAACATCGTCTGGATCAGCGAGTGCATCGCGCAGCGCCAGACGGACAAGGTCAACTACTATATTCCCATTCCACTGGACTAATTAATAATCGTACTTGTTGTATCATTAAATTTTTAATTTTATCTGTAAATCTGTTTAAAGTATAATTTCTTGCATATAAAATGCAAAAAGCGCGCGCTTTGATATGTCAGCCACGGCAGTGTTGGCAAACGCATTTAATTTTCTTTACATTCACCAATTTATTTGACATAATAAGGTGTAGTAAAAGTATACCGCCATCAAGCGGTCAATGGCAAAACTAAGTCTGAATTGGTTTGAGTCTGCGATATAAATAGATTTTATTTAGTTAAATTTCATGCTATCGTTCTTTAAATTAGAGAAACTCAGCTATGGGGCAAAATTAAATGAATTTTAATCCAAGTCTGGCTTTTTTCTCGCGCTATCAAAGCTCTATGAGAGTAATATTGAATCAGATTGACATGAAGTGGCGTCACCTGGCGGAATAAGCCCCAAACAATAGGATTCCATTAAAGTATTTCGGCGTGGTTTGAGACTGCGATAAAACACAAAAAATTTTCATTTAATTTTTAGAAACAAATGTTTTATTACGAACAACGATGATTTTGCCACATACTAAATGCAATCGTTATTAATTTCCGGCTTAAAAAAGAAGTATTTTATATACTCTTACAGACATTTTAAAAATTTAAGTTTATTTATAAAATGAAAATCATCTTATAGATACATTTTATTTTACTACATTACCTTGCTCTTAATAACCATATATATTTTTATTGTTTTGTTATTGCGATTTTTTTTCAATAAAAATTAAAACAAAAATTATAAATTTGTAGGTTGAAGAATCCACTGTTCGAGAGATTTTCAACTGTCATCATTGCCCCGTTGGTTATATTCAAAAATGCAATTACGGGCACTCTATTCTGTGGAGAGAATTCTTCAGCTCACGAGTTCTCTCTTCTGCTTTTCTGCAAAAATCCGTTAAAAAGCTTCAAGCCCGTCTTAAAAATCTCGTTCCGATCTTGGCGCTTTCGCTCTCTCTCCCTCTCTCGGCATCTCACCTGATCGCGCACCTTTAGGCGGCGCATTCGGAAACTTGTCTTTTCGTGCCTGCCGCGACGTGTTCGTGCCGGGGATGATCGTTCAGTCGAAGCTATAGCGATCAGTCGCTGTGAAATCGAGTTGGAGTGCAAACGTCTCAAGCGGAATCTCAAGTTGTAGCGCTAAACGCAGCGAGCGGAGTGCGATCTGTATCTGTATCTCTGTGGAATATACAAAGTTGAACCAAGTTTGCCACCACGTTTGCCTCTGGCCGAAACACATCCCGAATCGAATCAAAATATCTGTAATTTGCATGAGGCGTAAACCAAGACGCGCTTTCTGTCTCCCCTGTCAGTTGTAACCCACTTTCTAAACGACCCAACGGCCAAACAAAAATAACAAACAAACAAACAAAATAAAGGAGAATAATACTGCGACCGATATTCAGCAACAACGAAACCAATTAACAAGCAAATAGTGCCGAGGAAATAACACAACGTGCAAGTGATTCATGGGAATTCAAGTTTTTTTCTACCAAGTGAAGAGTGCCAGTCCCCTCAAGAAAATTCAAATCCTAAACGAAATCGAAACATAGCTGAAAACGCCGCAAACAAAAAGTTGACTCAAAACGCATTCGCGATAACGATACCTTTGGAACGCCCCCGACCAACTGTGGAGGAAACCGCAGCAGCAGCAGCTTCATCATCTCCATCTTCTCAGCCAGCAAATACGGATTGCAAACATCCCGGGTAAGTTACACCATCGCAGCTCTATACATCATCGTGGCCCAGAGATTCATGAGTAGAGAGGAGCCTTTTGCATTCCCAGTTTTCCCTTTAGCTTTGGCCTTACCTCGGTCTGCAAACGAGTTAGCAGGCGGTTGTGGCTAATGCCACGATCGGCCAAAGCCAGTTAGCAGCAGCGGCTAACTTTTCCGACTAGAGAATACCGGGTACTGGGATTTCTTTATCTTTAGTAACAGAGTTCTGTAATTTTTTGAAGTCAAAGAAAGTGGAAATTGGTCAAAGAGATTTTTGGTACTAAGACAAAGAGTACATAGTTTGTTATTATTTTTAATCAATATTTTAAGGAAATAATTTATTTCTTACGATTTTCAAGTTTAAATGTTATAAAAATTAATCTAAACTTATAAATATTTCACATAACAACTTCTGAAAGTACAAATTTTAGTAATTTTGCATTTACATAACACTTAAAGTTGAGCTATTGCATAAATCATTATAAATTAAATCCCAATTCCATATTTAAACCTTAAATCTTAATGAAAATCACACTTGAACTTACGTGGGAGCTGCAAAAGACTTCCAAATACGGAATACCCCTGAGCTGTGCGTGTACCTTGTTCATATCCTAACCTTATCTTTAATCGCTTCTTGGATCCCTCCCGTTTTGGGCTCCATGGATTCCATATTTCATAATCTGCTTCCAGCTGCTGCTGTCTGCTGTCTGCGAGCAGCATAACTTTTAGCACCTTTGGGCACCTTCTCAGCTTCGCTGTTTCGCAGCTCAGCACTGCAGCAGGTACACACACTCGAACACACTCACTCGCAGACACACGCAGGGGGGCTATAATTTCTTTGGATAATTATTACTCGTCTGGCATATTTTTGCTGCTTTGTTGCTGCTTTTCGCTAAGCTCTGCTATGACCGCCGCTGACTCTGTGAAATTTTTGCGTTAAGGCAACGATTTTTGCCTTGCTTTCGTTGTTTTTCATTTTTAATTTATATTTTTTGTGCGGTCGTTTGCATAAACACCTAGCGGATAATTTGGAACGTATTTTTAACTCTACCTAAATACTCAATTTAGGAAATCTTTGCAACTTTCCAGCGGAAATGTGCACAAAAACTCAACCTTAAGTATTAATATAAAAATATGCGTTATTCGATCTGTGTGTGTGTGTTTTTTTTTCGGCAAAGGCAATATTTGCACCTGTAAGCGTCTTGGATTTCAGTAATAAATAAATACGAGTTGCCTGGGAAGTCTTAGGAATGTGTTGATCGGTAATTCGAGCTGCGTTAGGTAATTAAGCTTTGACCGATCTGCCAGGTGACAACGTCTCCGCTGGATATGACTCAAATCCGCCATCGATCTGTCGCTGCAAATTCCCAAATGACTCAAAGTTCTGGCTAGAGAAAGCCATCTGATTTTCCATTCTGTTTTTCTGTCCTTGATTTAACCCAAGTGTATTTTTGGAAAACATTCCTTTTTGTTCGATGACCATGTGTTCCCAATGATTCTTAGCGATTGTCTTTTAATTAACTAAAATAGCACTTAAGTCTTGGCTGTTTTTTTAAACCAGTTTGTGATTAATTTTGAGCCAAGTCAATGCTGGTCTTTGTAGATATTTATAAACAGCTTTTGGAATGGTATATATTTTTAATAAAAAAGTAAAGTAAATCGGTTTCCTTAAATAATTTTCATTGAAGTTAGATCTTTTTCTTGCTACCCTTGAATATTTCTTTGTTTTTCCTATTGCATTTCCTTAATTAAGCCCTGTTCCTTAATGACCCAGCGCACCTGATGGCTCTCAGCTTCTCCGGGTTGTTGTTGACCAAGGCGGAGCCATTCAAGACGTAACTTATAACCAATTGGCATGAATGAAATTCGCATTTCATTACGGGCCGTCAACGCTTGAATGCGATGCGACGCAGCCGGTGGCCGGTTTTCAAAACGCGTGTGTTATTTTGTGCCCCGTGTGTGTTTGTGTGTGTGCAGTGTGGTTTTCCACCATCGGCGACACTAGCTACGCACGTTCGCGAAAACAAAAAAGAAATTGTCAATAAAGTGCAAAAGGAGACAGGCGGACGGAGACTGCAGAGAAACAGAAATTGCCACAGAGAAACGTGTTCCAGCGCCACGGGGTTTGGTTGCTACACGGAGATTAATAATCATGTATTTTTCAAGATTTATTTAATACTTTTTTTGATTTTAATTAAATAATAATAATAATACACGGGGACTAAAAAATCATTTTTTAAAAATTATAAGATACATACTTTTCTTCAATTAGATAACTTAAAAAATGGTATCCTGATGAAGAAAGTGAAGTCTTCCTTCAAAGGCAGATATATAACATAGTCATTCAAGATATCTCAGTCAAAATATATATTAAAAAATGTCCCTAAGATACACGTTTATCCTAAAGATACTTTTTTTGCAACTCTCACTTATTAAAATATTTAATTAATTTAACCCATGTAGTCTATTTTGTAAACATTTTTAAGTACACTTTTAGTCATAAGATACTTATTTTTGCTAGTCTCAATATTTATTTTTATACCCTTGCAGGGTATTATAATTTCAGTCAGAAGTTTGCAACGCAGTGAAGGAGTCATCTCCGACCCTATAAAGTATATATATTCTTGATCAGCATCAGCAGCCGAGTCGATCTAGCCATGTCCGTCTGTCCGTCTGTCTGTCTGTCTGTCTGTCTGTCTGTCTGTCTGTCTGTCTGTCTGTCTGTCCGTCTGTCCGTCTGTCCGTCCGTTTCTACGCAAACTAGTCCCTCAGTTTTGAAGCTATCTGAATGAAACTTTGCAGATAGTCTTTTATATACTCTCACTCGGACATAAGTCGGAACGGGCCAGATCGGACGACTATATCATATAGCTGCCATACAAACGATCCGTGAATTTTTAGAAAAAAATTTTAATTTCACTGTTTTTGAACATATCTTAACCAACTTTTGGTTATGAGCTTTATATATTATTTTAGATTTTAAGATTAAATTTCATAAAAATCGGACGACTATATCATATAGCTGCTATACAAACGATCCGTGAATTTTTAGAAAAAAATTTTAATTTCACTGTTTTTGAACATATCTTAACCAACTTTTGGTTATGAGCTTTATATATTATTTTAGATTTTAAGATTAAATTTCATAAAAATCGGATGACTATATCATATAGCTGCCATAGGAACGATCGGGAAATTTGTAGAAAAAATAATTATAACTTTGTCAGTTTTCAACATAATTTCTTCAACTTTTAGATACTAGTATTTCATATTTTTTCAGAATTTTGTTGTAAGTTTCATAAGAATCGGACGACTATATCAAATAGCTGCTATACAAACGTTCGGTAAAAAAATGTAAAACTGTAAAAAATTTATAACTGTAAAAAATGTAAAACTGTAAAATTTTATGAATATGAAAGTAATTTATATTATATTATATTGGGATAGATTAGAATTAATACAATTGGAATCTGCAAGGGTATACAAACTTCGGCGTGCCGAAGTTAGCTTCCTTTCTTGTTCAATATATTATTCATTCCTTTAATGCAACTACTTCATTTTCACCGTGTAACGGTTTGCTTTGGCGGTTTAGCAGCCCATCCCACAGCCACGCCTCTCTTTCGCTGGTTGGAATCGAGTGCAGTCGTACCCCAAAGTGGCCGCGGTGGACACCGACAGGGGGCGGCTATAAATTTCGTATTAACTATCCGCTAGATAGCCGTCGTACTTTCACAAAACTCGTTCGAACCAAATGGCACAAATATGAGCATTTTATTTGCGGCGCTTTTTATTCGCTTTATGCAATTTTTTCGAGATTTTTTCAGCATGGCGCATAGTTGCTTTATTAGCAACGTGCCAAACGCAAACAAACCAAGACAAGAAGCAAAGCCAAACAAAAGGCAAATCAACTGAGCAAACAAGAAGTTTGTAAATGGAAAACTGCATTTTGGCACGAACTTTCGGGGGGAGGAGGGGGAGGGTGCCCCGCAGGTGTTTTCGGGGGGAAGGTGTCTGTGTGGGGTTACGCAGTTAAATTTAAAAAGAAACAAGCCCCACTCCACTAAACAATTATGCAGCAAGCGAGACCCGGGAAACTTTCCACTTTTTCCCCCTACCATGTAGTCTCGGCATTTTCAAGGCACGCACTTGTTTTTTTGTTTATTTCATTTCTTTTATTTCTATTACAATTACAATCTGACGGTGCTCATTGTTTACCAAATAGGTGCCTTAAATTGCCAGCTTTCATTGCTGTTTGCATAATAATCGAAGCACTGCAGATTAAACTGTCTGTGGTCATGGATTTCCCTGCCCTTTGTTTTCCATATTTTTCACCATCGTCATCTCGCTTCGCCTCGTCTCGGCTTGGTGCTCCTCCCCTGCCGAGTGAGGCGATAAGCGAAACGTGATTGATTGGAAGCGACGAGCTGCCAGCGTTGAGATATGACAGCTCCGTCTGGGACTCGGTTCGGAGGGGGTCTGGGTTTGAGATTGGGTACAGGTCGTGGTCGGTGTCTCTCGGAGGCTGGCTCTTATCACTTGACCCCGTTTGAAGCTGATTTATTGCAGCTTTCTGGTTGGGTTTCTTTAATAAACAACAATTGCAGATATGTATCTGAGACTCTAAGATAAATGCAATCTTTGAGTTTGATAGATAGATTTATAAAATAAATTTAATTCTTTAATTCTTGGGTTGTAAGATATTAAAAAGCTAAAATACTATTATTTTTTTGTACATACAAAAGAATTAATTTGATTACGGCCTCCATAGACACTTTAAACCGAATTTGAAATACAAGAGACAATGTACAAAATCCCAAAAGAATTAAGTTTTCTCTTTTATGAAAATAAGCCTAAATAAGCAATTATTCTTTTGTTCATTTTAAGAGCTTACTTATATGATTTGCCACCAGCATTTTGCCAAAGATGACACTGTATTTTCGTATTTATTTATGGCTGCTTCCGAGTGCTAAAAGTTCAATTTCCTCTGACACCTTTGCTTCTTTTTCGTTTTCGTTTTCTTGTGCTCTTTGGCAAGGTAAATAAATAACTCGAAATGCCCAGCTATGATCATTTCTTTGGTTTTTGCCAGTAAATCATCGGCTTGTTGTTAATTTTTTGCCTCCTTCTCCCTCTCTATCTCTATCTCTATATCTATATGTCTTCTGCTTTTTTTGTGCGTCAAGTGTTGGCACGACAGGCGGCGGCGGGAGAAAGTTTTTCTTTTGCTTTGCCAAACTCGAAAAATAAAACCGAAAAAATTAACGCCAAAATGTATAAAATGCAAACAAAAGCGAAAAAACGCAAGCAAACTGTAAAGTGTGCAATGCAAACAAGTGATGATATATACTTATATAAGATATTGTCTGGTGGGCTTAAAAACGCATAACAATTAATTGTTAAAAGAAAGAAAGAAAGAAAAACAATCAGCGAACGGCAAATGAATCAAAAGTAGATGACACTCTTGAATATCTGCAGTAAACACAAACTTTGAATGGGCGAATGGCAAATTGCAGGCGGCTCCTCAGGTGTTTTGGCCACCTGTTTTGGCCACGCATGGCCATCAAAGTAAATGACTTAATTTATGCCACAAATGTGTCGTCGAGCGGCACTTTCTACTGCCACCGACGACGACGACGTCTATGCCCCACCTAAACGCGATTCTTGCGTAAGTCACTTTTGTTTTTTAAAAGTGTTTTAAACACTTTTAAACGCATGCAAAACGCGTGCAGCGAAAGCAGAGCAAAGTTACATCAGATTCGGAGTCGTCTGTGACCCATAGAGGAGGAGGTCAAAGCCATTGCCTCTGCCTCTGCCCCATAATTAACTGATAAAGGCCAATAATTGGAGTTGCGGCTCAGTCGGTTGGACTTTGCTCCCCCGGCAAATCAATACGACTACGAAATTGTAAATAATTGAGGCAGCAACCCAAGAGACAAGGCTGACCCTCATTATTGCTTTATCAGCCGAGAGGGAACAAAATAAAAATAAAGAGGGAGCTGCACTTCTTATTTATGGGGGGAAAATGTGAAAGCATTCTCAAGTGCGCCTTGATTTCGGTTGGAAACGCACACTCCACAGACCGACAGACCCCGAAAAACACATTTCAAGTTCCCAAATTTTTCATTTCTATTTTCGTAGGCGAAGGGAGAAAAAGTTGGAATTAGTTTTACAATTTATCTGCGTCCCAGAAAAGCAGCCGGAAGGGATTTCAATTAGGAAAGATATTCAAGCAGCTAATAAATAAATATTTCTCGCATATGTATCTATCTCGGAGCTGCCGATCTGCAAGGGAATGCAATTAGCCATTAAAGCCAGCTGAAAGGCCTGATGCTAATTCAATTATATTCAGTAAAAGTAATTCACTTCTTCGGCGTGCCGAAAAGCCGTGGCGGTAAGGCAAGGCAAAGAAGGTGGAAAATGAAAAATAAAAGCGTTCTTAATTGCGAGCGAGGCGACACGACACGGCAAGGCACGGCGGCAGAGTAAAGTTTTATTTTATATGAAATTTATTTTCTCCTACGCTCTCTTGCCGTATTTATGTGGACATAAAATGGAAATATAGTACGTATCAGCGAAGAATTCGCAATCAAATTGTTAAATTTATATGCGCATGCGCAGCGGATGGCACGCCATCGGCACAGAAAGAAAATGTGATTGTTTAAATAGGTTTTGAGGAATATTAAGCAAAATTTGATGTAATGCTTTTTTGGGGACAAATATACTTTGATATAAAATTATAAATTTGTAAACTAAATTTATATCTCCTATTTTTTTTAATGATTTTTGTGGCTGAAACTCAAACTCTTTTGGTTTCAATTTTAAATCCCAGTAAGTTACTTATCGTGACCAGCTTACCCTTTTGTTTCCAGTGTTCATCTGCATTCGTCGGATGATTAATGTATCTGCAACTGCAATCGCGCCTCACTCTTAACTCTTCACCATTCCCCGCCTCTCGCTCAACTGCAGACATTTTCTAATAATTGAAAAGCAAAGTGTGCGGCGGGCAAATTGAATTATAATTTCAATTATGAACCGTTGAAAGCGGAAGAAAAGCCAGGCAGCAGCAACAAAGCGCCCATTGAGCGGCTAGGAGCAACTGTAAATGAGGTTGCCTGCGTGGCCGCAGATACAGATAGACAGATACGGATATAACATCCACAGAGTGCTAAGCATGTCAATCAAGAAGAACAGTAAGGGGCTTCAAGCTTCTAGCTGTTAGCTCAGCGGCCTGACCCGCGGGCCCAGCGCGATCCCAATCTCGATGTTGGCCAGCCTTAATGGCCGCCTAATGGCCAAGTGGTGTTAGTGAGTGGCGAGTGGCGAAGCCCCAAAAACTCATCCGCCATGTGGGTCAGGTCAGCAGCGATTGTCGTAAATAATAAATAATAAAAAATGAGCTGTCAATCGTGCGGCAACTATAGTAGGAGATGTGTGGTAATGCTTTATGAATGCATCTTTGTTCGGAGGATGGGACAGTTGCATAATGTGCGTCTCTGCTTGGGAAACCTTAGCTGCTGCTGCTGCTGCACTGAATAAGGTAACCCCTTGGATGACAGATGAGCTATCCATCAGAAATCACTTTCAATTGTGGCAGAAACGGTCTTGCCAAATCGCATTTACTTCGGCATTTACGGCCTTGAATTGTGGTCAACTTGGGTCGAGGTCTGGGTGATTTCATCGAGCTGCGAAGAAAAAAATAAAATAAAGTCAAAATGAAACGAAAACCCAGCAACTTGTCAACAGCTCGGCGGCTCATTATGATTTTCGCCACAATGCGCGATGACTAAACGCAATCAGGTTTTGTGGTCAGGTTTGCTTTTCGTTAGAATTTCCGATTGCCGCGGCGTTTGCTTAGCCAAGTTGTGTTAATTGGCCGAAAACAGCTGCCAATTTGTGGAGATATCAGTTGGTTTATTAGTTATTTCGAGCCATAAAGGTTCTTGCCTCACCCTGGTGGCCAATTGAATTAATGCGAATAAGTGTTGCACTTGCCGTGTTGCCACAAATGCAATATTTATTCGCATAATTACCAGCCATTGAGCCATGCTCTGCCGGCCAGATTTCCTTGTTTTATGGCCCGATCGGAGTCGGCGAAGTCCACCTCGAAGTGGTACCAGTTCCGGCTTCAATAGCTGCCTGCTGCCTGCTGCCTGGTGAATGTGCTGGGCTGCAGTTGGAGTTGAAGTTGGACTGAGCTGGCCTGCATGGTAATGGCTAATAATTGCTGGCCACGATTTCGCGGAGAGAGTGATGTGATGGACGGCGATGGACGTCAATAAAAGCGCGCTTAATCAATGAGAAAAACAGCTTCGATTGGATTGGCAAACGCTGTGCCGCTCCAGATCCAATCGAGGATCAAAGATTTATGGTCCGGCGTGTGAGTAAATCCTCTAGAGTCACGTCTCCAGTCGCTTAAGTTATAGATGCTCCGCACAGCTCTGCTTTGGCATTCCCAAATCGCTCCAAATCGAACATCAAATTCGTGATTTAGTGAATGCCTTCGAAATCCCTCTGGCGGCACGTGCAGCACTCGAGCATGAATCGCTAGGCGTCCAATGGTGATGGCGAATTTCCCTGGCTTTATTCCGTACTGCGGCTTGCACTCGACTTTCCACCAGGGTAGAGGAAAAACCAGAACCAGAAGCAGAGCTAGCAGCAGAGCCAGGGGCAGAGCCCCAATCCGAATCCCAATCCCAGCTGCAGTGGTAGTGGGTCTGTTCTTGGCCTGGAATTCGGTCTTGGACTTTGGGCTGGCAAACTTTTTTGGCTTTGTTGCCGCTGCTAGCTTATTTCAAATGGGGCTTTGCACAGAGAGAAAATCTTGAAAACTAAAAAACGTATCTATTGCAGTATACTAACCAGGACAACAATAACTTTAGGAGCCAAGATATAGTAGAGATATTCAATTTTTTATTGAAATTTAAGAGAATAAATACAATTAATTATCTTTAAATCATCGTCGTCACTTAAGCTTAAGTAAAGAATTGACCTAGAAGATAATAAAATATATTCAAATAAATCACTAAATCCTTTTAACCTTGTAAAAGAAAAATTAGGCTATTGTTTCATGGGCTTAAAATTGTTTCTATGAGAATTTCAAAAGGTTGTTAACTATTTTATACTCCGATTTTATTACAATGTCTAATTCTTTACATATTAACTATTTCTCTCGGTGCTTTGTGGGTGCTTGCTCTCATTGTGGCAAGTGAAAACATTTTGAAAGTCGTTTTAAGTGGCACATGGAAATGTTTTCCATGTTCTTGCTGCAATCATCCGCCTGTGGGTGTGGGTGTGTGAGTGCCCGGTAACATGGAGTAATTTTCCATTTCAAAAATGTGCAAAATGCGTTGATTTATGGCAGGCAGTCTGGGTGGTAAATAATTACCAAGTTTCGTATGGGGTCAGGGCCATTTATAACTTTTTGATTACAATTCAAGCAACAGCAGCATGGTGGAAAATTAGTTTAAACTCTGGAAACTTTATTCTCCGCATAATTAAAGGCGCCTATTATTTGAGGAAAACTCCAGTTCCAGCACTGCCAACGCTCCTCTCTGTCTGTGGAACATGGCCAAATGCAACGCCCAAGCATAATATTGAGTCAGCCCCGGCCCGTTGCTCACTTTTGTTTACCCAACAATTAGGCACAATTACCAAGTTGGGCAATTAAATATTGAAAACTTGTTTGCTCTTGCCGCATGTAGGAAACTTTACAATATCCGCCGACTTCCTCAATCCGAACGAATCTTTGATGAAACTCAATAGACTCTGGCTTCCGTTTTTTGCCACGCTGAGCTTGTCGAATGAACTTATAGCCGGCTGAAACAGATATTTTGTAATTAATCAAAACGTATTAAATTTAAGTCAATTTCGTTTTTTGTCTATTACCCTTTGGTGTGGCTAATTCGCAGCATTTAAGCAATCAAAACTGATTTGTTGCAATTAGAGCCGTTTGGTAATTGAGAGCGACAACTGGAAATTATGCAAGTGATATATGGCTGGAAAAAAACGCCCAACTTTGGCTTGAAATTTAATTAACGCACCGAAAGTATCTCAAAGATACAGCTGCATTCATGAATCTCGATTTGGGCTTAGTGTGTGAGCAGCAGCAGCTCTCCCTCCTGCGTTTTTTATTTATTTTCATTTATTTTTTTAATTTACTTTGTGGCTGCTGCTCACATAACGCCCGACATAAGCCGATTTGGGTGTATTTTTCTTCGAACTTCCTGCTCATTATTATGACATCAGCCATGGAATCATGGACCCATAGACCCACATCCCCGTGGAGACTAACTGATGCCAAACTAAGCACTGAGCACTGTGCACTCAATGAGTGACAGAAGCGTAGATTGCAAATGATTCTGTCTTGGATTTCCCACTCCGGGCATCTCTTCGCCTTCTCCTTCGGCAGATGAACGACCTCAATGACGAGGGCTTCTCTGCCGGATTGGGTTGCAGTTGCAGAAGGGAAGATGGTACGGGTTGGTGATCATCTCGGTAGCCGGCGGCACTTGAGTGTTTTCAATTGCCACTGGAGGGAATGCAACCCAGGCTGGCCATTAGCATCATCTTCATGCGTTTTTCCCCCTCTTGCCCTGCCTCGTTTACTGCACTTAATGCATTTGGCCCTTTGCCGCAGTTGGAGTCGGAGTTGGAGTCATCCATTCAGGCCATCGACTGCAATTATGCACTTGGAGCTACTCTAGGTTGTCCCTGTGATGCATGGAGAAAAACTGTCACTGTTATTAATTCTATATTCTTGTAGCTCCTTTATGAAATAAGCAATAAATCAAAACTGAGACCTTTATGGTCGCCAACTAATTTCATTTCATTTTTTATGGTATAAAGTACCATAAAATCAACAATTTTATTTAAAGCCCAACTAATTGCAAATTTTCTTGTTCAGTGGAGGAATGCGCTCGATTGATTGGCCTGCCTTGCATGCGTGCACTTCGAGGCATTTTTGTTTTTCACATTTCCCCAGGCAAAAAGGCCAAACAATCAAAACATTTTCATATTTTCAAGCGCAAGGCGACGGACGAGGCACATGCAAGCGGGAAAAAGCCAACCAAACTGAGGGGAAAAAACAATAAACAATGGCTGGGCATTATCAAGGGGAAGGCTTTTGGCAGCCCAACTAGAGGTCATTTGTGGAATTTCGCAATATTCCCAATGATATCCATGAATATGCACATGTACAATACATCGTTTATCTACGAAGATCATCAACATCATCATCATCATCGTCGTCGTCATCTGCCAATGACCGAGAGAGTTCGTTCAGGCCAAGCCATAGTTTTTGCCTTTGACTGGGACTACACTTCATTATCGCCGAACAACGGCTTTTGTGCGTTTTTTTTATGCTTTTTTATGCTCGACAGCGGAGCGTTTTATGTCTCGCTCTTGACCGGTTTGTACAGCTATCGAACAGCCTCTGAAAATACGGCCAAGAGGAGAGGCAACAAGTTGCCGGCTCCCAAGAAGCCAAACCAAATAAAAGAAATACTCATATTAAACAGAAAAAAAACGGAACATTTTGCAATGCGACGAGGTCAAGGGGTGAGTCCGGCGATAAAGGTGCAATCAAATGTGGCCCGACTACTGGAAAACTGAAACCGAGACGAGAAAAAACACTCGAACTGAGATTTGAGATTTGGGAGCTGCTGCTATCATGCCAGCGGCCCATTAACCTCAGCCCGAGGCACGCGGTTTTGGTGGCAAAAAAAAAAAAAAATGAAAAAAAAAAATGGTCAATGCTTCATGTTGCCGCTGGCCAGCATTTAATATTCATAGTTATTTGAATGCGGCTCTCCGGCTCCAACTCGGGCTTATTTACTTTGGACAATTACCACGAAGGCTAAGGCCATCCGCGGAGAAAGAGATGGCACGCGTGGGCGCTGTTAACTCAATGTTAAAGCGCATGTTGGGGCCAATGTTAAGTGGCTCTGAGTAAACAAACACTGCAAAAAATAAAACAAACGCTGACAATGGATGCCGGTTGGTAATGGTTATGTCAAAGACCAAAAATAGCCAATAGACTTCACTACGGGTGAGTGTCATCTCTGGTAATAAGCTGCAGAAGAGGCTGAAGAACTGTTTAAGCCAGGCTATGATGGGGAAACCCACTTCCTATGACTTAAAATAAATGCTTTTGGATAATCAATCATAATTTGTTTATAATGAATATCTATAGAAAAAATTATCAATTTGAATAAAATTGAGCTTATTTAAAGGCTTTATGAATGTACAGATACACATGTATAACCCTCTTGGGTTATAACTTCCCTTCTGTTAGCTATAGAGTTAAGCCTTACCAAATTTGCTGCTTAGCGCTTAAAACAGTAAGTTATTTTCGTTTTGCAATAAACGAAAATGAAGGGTAATTTAGTAAAATATCGTCCTGGAAAATTAAAGCACGTAAAAAGAGAATCTATAAATTTTATTTTAACTAAGATAATAAAAAAAGGGTTTTTAATAGATCCATGGGGTAATGTAATGGCAAGTCCTAAAATAAATAAGTGAGATTTGAGTATGCTTAAGATAAATCTGTTTTGTAATAGGGAATTTATCTTGGATTTAAGAAAATCATAGCTAGAATTTACAAGACACAGTTTGTGTGACAAACTTCGCCATCTGTTTTATATTTTACGACTATGATCTCATTTACTCAGAGCACTTGAGTGGTGCATAAAAAGAAAAACAGACACAAATCTCTGGCTAATTTGTTTTGCGCGGCAGAACAGAATTGATTAAAGACACCAGGCCCCTCTTGTGAATCCAGATTGACTTGTTTGCCGGGCTAAACGCCAACTGGCTGCTAATCGAAATGTTATCACTTATGCACGGCGAGAAGGAAATCTGCAGGATGCAGTCAATTACGATTGCGATTACGTGAATTGCATAATGCCCCGCACAAGGTGACATTTTCTCTGTACAGCAAAGATGCATGAATGATGCATGCGGGGCGGCGGCGAGTCTTCATTCGTTTTTATTAGGCAATTGTCTCCCATTCTATGGCGGCTGCACTTTATGGGGAAATATATGTATATAATATATGCGAGTAGGCACGGGTATCTCTGGAATAGGAAGAGGGATACGATCTCCAGTGCAAGCGGAACTGATCACTTAAGGCTACTCGGTAGGGAGGTGAGAGAGAGCCTAATAATAGCCACAAGGGGTACGCACACAGTCTAATTATATATGTAAAATGCAGCGGCGAAATGCAGCCCAGCTCAAGCCCCTCTACCGCTACCGACCGATGTTTAGGAAGCGCATAAGTGAGGAGCGATCATCATCAGCATGCCATTGTGTGTTCTCTCCCCCACAAAATGCTGGAAATGCAATGGAAATGCTATGGAAATGCTCGTATGCGTTTCCCTGCAGGCCGTTTTCTCACCCAGCGAAAGCGCTTTGATTGCACTGGAAACATATCTCTATTAAATGTTATTAATGTGGGAGAACAGCTTTTAAGTCTTATTAAATGATAGCGAACCAAAAAATATGTATGAACCAGCTTAATTTCTGGGCCAAGACAATGTAATAGGTATTCCAATAAGCATCATTTTAAAGTATTTTAAATTAACTTGCCTGAAGGTTAGATTTTGCAAGATTCTCCAGAGTCTAGTTCAATTATATGTTATAAATTCTTACTTAGTTTCTTTTAATTATAAAATTGCAAACTATTATAGACATATATAATTTATAATTTATTTATAATTTCTAAAAGGCACATCCAATAGAATTCTTCTTTAATAATATTCCTCTCAGTGCTGTAAAACCCACCCATTTTGGGGGACTGTGCACACACGTGCTGCATGATCATGTGATTTATGGCTGCACTCCCCAAAACAGATGATTGCAACTTAGGATTGTCATAAAGATATGACGGAGAGAAGAAGAAAGCTAACCTCTGGCCACAGTTAAGGCTAATTTAATTGTTCAAGAAATGCGTTTTTACAGCTTGGTATCTTTACCTGAACTTACATATATGTAGGTATATATACTTAGCCCCCTTTTTTTGGCATGCTTGGCTGATCAACGAAACTGAAATATTTCGGTACTTTTGCTTTTCGACTTTAATTGAGTTGGCGGAGATTGTGTGGCCAAAATGAGAGGTTTCCACTAGCCACTCACGCTGCGCGTCATGGCTGTATGTATGTTATATGCGAGAGTTGGCATGTATCTGTTAATTAGGTTCTGCCCTCGGCGTGTAGTTCTATTTTATTTATAAGCTCATAATTATGTTCTGGCCCCCGAGACTCGACTGGATCTTGGACTATAGGAGGTCATTCAACCTTCGATCAATCATTGAGCCCACTGGCTCACTTCTTTTGTTTACAACCGTGTACGATATTACCATCCATATTCCCAACTCTCCTTTCTACACATTCCTGTATCCAGAGTTATATGTATATCTTTTAATAGCCATTATGCGCATTACGCTTCTCGCGGCTAATTAACAGAGCACAAAAATGCGAAAGACTCCTCAATGCCTCTTTGTCCAATTTGCCAGGCTTAGAAATGCAAATTACCAAAAAAAAAAGAGAAGCAGCAGAATAAAAATCGCAGCAACAACGGACAAAGCGTGATGGACAGTGAAGGGAAGTTCTTTGTTCGAGCTCGCTTCGGACTCGGATTTGGATTCTGAATGCGAATAAAGCTCGGCGGCAGCATCTGCAAAATGTCTAATTAAATGTGCCGAATTTAATGATGATGGCCTCCTGGCTTAGACTCCGGCTACGACTCTGGCTCTGAAGTGCAACTTGGATCTCAGATCGAGTTTCGGTCAAGGTGAAAGTTGCGCCACCTGCCACGAAGCCTGCCTTGACAGATTACCCCCAGCCTCTGCTCTTGACTGGTCGCGAATTTTTCGTTATTTTTTTGACAAATTAATTGTGCGGCTAAGCGGCAATTAAGTTGCTCTGGTTATCGGCCCCAACATAGTGCACTCTATATACATATGTATATATATCTGTAAATATATACAAGATGTAACCAATTTGCATGCCGCTCGAGTGGAAAGCCTGCCGTTGCTGCAGAAGTTGCAATGTCAATGCTTGAGTAAATTGACTTCAACTCAACTTCATTTCGGGACTTGGAAGCGGAGCGAGAGATGCCACCAAAAGTTTTCTGCTCCATTGAAGCATTCGATTGAGCGAAGTAGAAAGTTGCAGTGGCAGTCCAAGACGAAAATGCTGTTGCAGTTGCACCAGCGATGATTATGGGGAGACACCAACTCATCTGCATTTGAATCGCTGGGAGACGGGAGACTCTGGTCACCTAACAGTTAGAAGAGAACGGCAACGGGTTTGCTAGCCACACACAAAAAAAAGGTGTCATAAGCGGCAGCTAATGGGAATAGCTGGATACCTCCAAGCCAGGTTATAAACTCAAGTTCCACTAGTCTTAATCAATGACACAGCTAGGAGTTCCCCTTTTCGACTAAGCCTCTGGCTCTCCGCCTTGCAGAGTGAGTTTTAGAACCGGTTAACTGCTTTCTGATGACACTTACAGTTATAGCCAAATAAAAGCCGGCAAGAATACGTTGGCATCTGTGACTTATGTAAAAGTTTTGGGGCCTAGAGGAATTCCACAGGGCCTTTTACAAGGCAAGAGTGAGAGAAAGCAGTTTAGTGAAGCAGAGAATTTAATACAAAAACTTTAAAGAACTTTAAAATGAAAAAGGAAGCTTAAAAGCACATTATTCTATGAAAGGATTTTAAAAATAGGTAACCTTTAGGCTAATTTTAATTTTAAATTTAATGAGTGAAGTATTTAAGCCAAAAATAAATTCAAGTTTAAGAAAATAAAAATAAATATTACACTAAACTAAGAGTTCACTAAACCCTCTATTTTCCCCTAAACTTTATCTTAAATATATGCCAAAGATGAGGCCCACTGGTATACAAAGAAATGCCAAAAATGCCTTTTAAGAAAAGTTCATCAATAAAGAAGTCGAGAAACAGACTTTATTATTATTGAATTGCTTAAATTCGTTGATGACTTGCCATTATTCGCCGGGGTTCATTTGGGTTCAGAAGTTCATAACAAACTGAGTTAAATTTCATTATCACATTACATCTCTCTCAGCTTTTCGTTTTTATTTTTTTGCCCGTCTCTTTCCGGTTCAGTTTCAATCTTATCTAGTCGTAACTGCAACAGTTGACCTTTAATGGCATCTGCGCCACCATCTCCCCGCCGGCCATTACCAGCCAGATCTGCGAACGAGGCGTTAACCTGGCGTGGGCTGAGAGCCAGAGCCATCATCTCCATCTCCATCAACGTCATCATCTCCGGAGATGTCGCCGCTGGTTGCCGTCCGTCCCCCAACGATGAATGACAATTTTGCAAATGGCTCTGGGTGCATAATTTATGCAGATGCAACTGCAACTGCGGCAAAACAGCAACTGGAGCTGCTTGGCTGCCGCGGCTTTTAACGCGTTGAACTTGTTATGAAGGAGGGGGGGGGAGGGGGTAGGGGGGATTCCACGGGGGACCCGACTGCTTCGCCCATGCATATTCAAACGCCATAATCCCAACGGTATTTTAATGCTAAATGCTTACTCACTTCATGCTGCAGAGCTGGGAGCTTGGCTAGAAAAACCCGTTTTTCCAGTAATGACCTTCGGTGTTGTTTTATTATCACTCCCGCTTCCGCTCCAGCTCCCAGCTCCCAGCTGCTCCTCCTCCTCCCGCTCTTGGCCAGTCTCTGAAATTCCGCTGAAAGACCAGATTAACGTAGTTGTGTTTGCTTCAATTACCATTTTCGGGGTAACTCACAAGTGCGGTCTTGCCAATTTCAATTTAATTAGCCAACAGTTAACAGCAAGAGAATTTCTCTCACTAAATCCATTAAATATACAAACAATCAGGCATTCTAACATATATATATATATATGAAATCGGTGCAGATTGACAGCTGAACTACTGCTGCTGCTCGGGGCGCTGAAAAGTTAATTAAAAGCCACTTTCGAATCGGAATCGATAAGCTGCATTATAATGCTGCATGCAATTTGCATTCAATGGCTGTAAGCAGAACAACAAGTGCTCCCAGGGGTGCGGTTAAGATTGGCTTTATGTTTGCAGTCTACAGTGGGCACCAGAGGGTTAAGAAAGGCACAGAAAAATCAATAAATATGTCTAAGAAATAATGCTGAATGAATTACATATTCAATAATATTAAGACATAAATTCAAACCTAATTTTTTTATGATATTTAGTTGTCTTTTTTATAGAGAAATTGAAAGCCTTGGAGATCTTTTCAAGGAATCATCCTTGGATATACCGCTAGCTAATGAATCATGAATCAGATTTGATTTGGTTTCTTTATTAAATCACTTTATGTTCTGTTATTAAACATTCCTCTTCCTAACGCCTACAAATAAATTATTAAAAGTTCCCATAAACCAGGCTAATCATGCATTAAAATCTTAATTAAAATAAAATAGTATACAATTAACCCGCACAATAATAATGCAATAAATATTCCAACTAATCTCCTGTCCGTGCTTTGTTCATAAATTTTCCTTTAAGCCCCCGCCCCTCTGCTCCCATTTAATTGGTCTTTTGGCTCGCTAAATATGCTAATAAATATTAACCCCGCCATATTCAGGTCTGATCAGTCTCAGGGGCGACCTTGCAGCGGTCACTTTTTATCACACGGTGCTAATTGACAATAGAACCAAGTCTGCTGGCCAGTCCCGGTCTCCAAGAAAGAACGGACAAGTGCGTCGTAAATGCCAGCCAAGTTGGTCAAGTTAACCTTGATGGAGCAGCAGCTCTCCTTTATCGCTTAAGTCGCCGCCTTCGCCTCCGCCGCAGTCACCTCCCGCTCGAGTGCATTTTAAACCGGCTGCAACTTGTTCTGGCCAAGTCAGACACTCCAAGCCAAGCCAAGCCAAGCCAAACCCGGCCAAGACAAGAGAATGACAATAAATATTTTGTAGCTTATGCAGAGCTCGATTACAGCAAGTCGAGACTTTGCCGGCGATTAAATGGCCCGAAATGCCAACCGTTTTCCTAGCCACGTAAAGGGGGCGGTGTTGGCCGGCAACTGCAGCTCATAAAATACGAGCTTTCGACGTGCATTGAATTCGGGTCATTGCTTGGCCAAAATGTGCTGGTCTTGCAGGCGGGAGAGGGAGTTAAGGTGGCGCCTTAACGTTTTGTAATTCGATTTTGAGTTACGCGAAGCGAAATTGGCTAATTTTGCATGCGCGCCCACAGGCCATTGAACTGCAGTCCAGCGGTCACATTTTTATGTTATTTTTCCCGCCAATTGCCTAACATTTGGACGGTTAAGGGTTGCATTAATCAGATTTGTTAAATAATAAATTACCATTGTAAAAAGAAAATGTGATAAGTATATTTATTTATGTGGAATTACCTAGGATGGATGCCTGACAGAGCATAGAGATATAATCAAGGCAGCTACTCAAGTTTTATTTCATTTTAAATAGTGCAAAAACACTTACAGACAAAGAGGCTTTTATATGAAACTAAGTTCTACTTGCAAAGCCTTTAATACTAACTTTAACCTCTCATTTATCTTGCAGATTGTACAAATCCAAATTAGAGGCTGAGGAAAACCACACAAAAGGAGCCAAAGTTCAAGCGGGTAAGAGGGGGGAAATCTGGGGAAACTCTCACAAAGTGCAGAAATGCGTAACGCAAAATGTAACTTGGTAAGCCCGTTGGTATTTTCCATAATTTACACTTTCGTTGTGGGGCCAATTGGCATGCCAATTGGAGGAGGAGCTGCTGGCTCCCAGGCCGCATAAAACACTGGTAATTCGAGGCGGCTAACAAGGTGTTGTCAGGTGTGTCTGTGTGTGCAAGTGGGGGTGGAGAGACCAGGAAATGGCATGCAGAAGATTGCAAATGCAACTGGCAGGCAACCTGTCGAATAATGGCAGAGCCCGGCAGCTATGGCAACAAGGCAACTTGGCCTAAACGCCAGCCAAAGTGCTCAAAGTGTTGCTGCCAGTGTTGGCCTTTAATTATCGACTTTAATTGGCAGAAGCCGTGTGTGTGTGTTAAGTGACGCAGAAATTATGCGAATGCCAAATGCCAACGAACTCGGCTTCAGAAAATCGCTTTCGCTGCGAAAATCGGATTGTTTTGGGCCAGAAACTTTGGGGCTTGAGAAACTTTCCATTGTGCTAGAAGCAAGGTTTCACGTCTCTCCACTATATATATCCTATATACATTTAATGCAAAGATAAATCTAATTTCATTCCAAATTTATTGTACAACTCGCCCATAAAAGCGGTAGAAGCGGCAGAAATGCCACTCCATTGTTGATGATGATGAAGACAGCAGGCAGCCACTGTCCGCGGTCACAACTTAACAGATTTTCAGATTTATTTTTCCAGCTAGAAACAAACAAAAAAAAAACCCACAAAAAGAAACAAATATTGTACATAAAATGGGAAGAAAACGAAACTGAAGAAGACGCAGAAGAAATGGCAGCTGCCGGGCTGCATTCGACATCGTTTAGTCGCAGAGATTTGCTTTCGACTGATGGCGAACAATAAAACTTTCCATTTCTAACAAAATTACACTCGAGACGAGACGAGTCGACGACGGCCGAGACAAAGCCAGACAAATTTATCCAGTTATCTGATGTTGCCGTACTCATCTCCTCCGTCACTCCACTTATGTACCTAGCTGCCCCACCGATTCCCATCTGACGGGGAATTTGTTTTCAGGAATTTGGTGTATTTTTTGCGACACGACGACTCCCACTCGGGGAACTCGCATGGAAATCTCAGCAGCGGCAGCAACATGCTCGTAAATGTTGCATGTCATGTGGCACAATTCCGATTCCAGTCGGAGTTGCAGTCGCCGTCCATTCCATTCCCCCAGGTGACATGTTGCACACGTGTGTGGCAACAAGCTGCGGCGCCCTTCCCAAAGCCAACGCCACCGCCACCATCACCGCATTATATGCTTATATCTGATGTCCGTCGTACTGCCGCTGCCCCGCTGATTTGTGGCACCGTTTATGTGGCGGAACTGTTTATTAATTAACGAGCGCATTTTGGCCTTATTCTGTCGGCATTTCTGGCCTTCCATTAGGTGCTAAACTGTGTTGGCCCAGCTAATGTTAATTGGGCTAAATGAGCCGCTGGCATGCAATGTTCTCAATCAGCTGCAGTAGCATATATATACTATATTTTCCTCCATAACTCCAGGTGATGAAAGGTAATGGTTTTGGAAATGGTGCATAATTTATGGCACATACCAAACTAAAACCAAACACAATGCTTTTAAAGTTTTTATGTACTATATATATCTGCAAACTTTATTAGGGAAAACATTAGGTAATCCCACAGCCAGAGGAGATGAAAGGAAATGGCTTGTAAAGTGATCTCAGAAGGAATTTGCATAAATAATTCGCAAACAGAAGCTATTAAATGCTGGGTATAAGCAAAAAAAATTATATAGAAAGGGATTTGAATGGTTTTTATTAGGTAATCCTATAGACGAAAAAGATCTATGACCATTGGTATTTAGTTTAAAAAGAATCAGCTTATAAGCAATACAAATAACGAAACCTCAAGTAAATTTTGTGGCTTTAGAAAAATATACCGAATAAAAGGCTTTGCTGCCGTAGAGAAGTAAAATAAATATAAAATATTATATATATAACTTGTCTGGATTTACTTGTCTTTGCTTTTGAAAAATCCCCTATAAGCTTCAAATGACTAATTGAATTTAGTTTTAAATTGAGTTTATATTAAAGGCTTATTGTTTAGCCAGAAAACCTAATTGTTATTGCAGGAATAAATTATTCATCGATTTTATGACACTAATACCTTTCGGAATTTAAAAAAAACGTAAAGTAGTTTGCAAAAAAGAATAATTAAAAAAAAATATATATATATATTACTAAAAAATGTATTAATATATTTAATTTAATTTAAAACAAGTATCAATAGTAATAAATGGTTGTTTTATTTTATAAGTTATATTTTATAACAAATTACCTTAAAACTACCAGCTTATAAATAAACCTTTCCAACCCTTTCCTTGTTCGAAACAATACTTTTCTCCCAGTGCAGCTAAGACCGCTTCTGTCTAATGGCTGTTGCCTGTCAAATTGATAATGGGTTTTTGGTAAAGCTGTTGCTGCCACCACTGCCACTGGCTGGAGCGGCGCGATAAGATCCCGGACTATAGCCCCAGACTCTGCTCGAACGGTTCAATTGAAACTGTCAATTGCAGTTGGCCAGGCGGCCACAACACTCACAACAACACTCTCCCCAACTTACCAATTTTGGTGTAGGCGAAACAGTGAAAGTTGTGGCCATGATCAGAGGCCATGGCAGCGGGCGGAGGACGAGGCGTTGCCGGGGTAATTAATGCCAATTAAATGTCAAACAACAGAAGCAAATAATATTGTGCTGGGGCGTGTCCCTGCTGCAAATACAATTCAATGTTGCTGACCAAACTTTCGATTAATTAAGCCAGGTTCAAAGCCCAACCAGCCCAGCCGGTTCAATTGATTTCATTTCCCAAGAGCCATGAGTCCGCTGCACTTTCTACGGCCAACAAACAAAAGGAGGAAAGCCACTGGCTCCTGTTACAATGCAAAAAAAAGGGTTATTTATGATTATTTAATGCACTTGGCTTATGCTGCAGGTTCAATGCCCACAGACAAAACGCGGCGAATGCGAATGCGAATGCAAATTGATTCGTGCAGTTAAGCCCGCCAACCTTTCCTGCTAACTTGGCTAATTGCTCGTCGCTGTCAACATGTTGCTGCTGCTGCTGCTGATGCTGATGCTGCTGCTCCTCTTTTGTTGGCTCTTCCATTGAACTTTGAACTTGGCCAGGGGGCCCAGCAGTGGTTTACTGACTTTCTTTTGTTGCTCATCGCGCCAGCTGACGACACTTGCAACTGGCAACTTGCAATGGCTAAAAGCTAACGGCAGCAGCAACAAGAGCAATTGCGGCAGCTGCCACTCCATGCAGCATGTGTGTGTGTCCCCAGTCTTTTGTCTCTGCCAGCAGCCACACACAAGGCATTGTTTGGCCTTGCAACAGTGCGTATACGTAATATGTGCAGACCATTGTTTTGGCAAACGTTGCGTGCAATTTGTGCTTGATAACCAGTGGATGCCATCATACTTCTAACAAGATGCATTCCATCGGCATTTCAAGAGATAAATTCAAACTGTATTGAGTGGTTAAACATCATCGAGAATAGCTCAAACTTTGAGCCTGGTCTATAGAAATATACATTCCCTGTTGTTGCACTGTGTGAACTTTATTTGTTTTCGGCTTTTGGCAATATTTGGCTTTTCCAAATAACCGAATTCAATACAGATGTCGACCTTTGGCATACAATTACAGCGGCAAACCCCTCAGTTCCCCCATTCTTCACCGAGACAATCGACAAGCCGTGTTTTCTGCCTCTCCTAATGCCCGAGCAACTTGTTTTGTTCTCTCTGACTCAGGCTCGGCTGGCAAATGCTTTGCATTTTGTATTTGCTATTTTCTATTTGCTATTTCATATTCTAATTGTGCAATAAAAGTCAAGCACAAGCAGGCATTCATAATTCACCAATGGGACGTAGGAGACCGCGAATGGAATGAGTTGGCCGAAACCCGAAACATTTCGGGGCAAACAGGTGGTGGAGACACAGAGGCAGCAATTGTTCTGCTATTTGGGCGTTTATTGTTCTGGTCAAGATCTCATTGTCAGATCCGCAGGCAAAGCCCCAAAAGAAGCAAAAGCTGCAGCAACAGCAACAACAGTGGCAGCTGTGTATGGAAACCGCATTTAAGCAAAAAGCGTGTCCCTGCCGCATGAGTCATGGCAGTTGCCACAGCGACGGGCATTGCTAGCTGTCTTGCTGCAGCTTGCAACTCCTGACAGTCAACAAATTGGCCAGCAAATTGGGGGAATTGTGGCCTGACCTGAAACCAAAAACTATCCCACGCAACAGGTTTTTGCCTCATTTTATCGCATGTGTCCCCAAATGCAGCCAACGGAAAAGTTCTTGTCAGCCACGACCACTCGCCGTCATTAACTAACTCTGAACCCAAAAATCGTAAAATATTTTAATGGCAAGTTATTAAAAATTAAGCAAATGCTGGGGGAGAACGGATCCCAGCTTTAGTGGGGTAGAAAAGTTACGATCTCCAGCTGTTGTTCCGGTGAAACTAAGGAATACAAAGTTGAAATCCGACGACACATTATAAGGGGCGAGGTACTTTGTACTTTTTTTTGTAATTAAGCAAGCTGTTGTGGCAACACATGTGCGTGCTGCAAAAAAAAAGTAAAAATAAATGAAAATGAGGAAAAAGAAAAGAACAAGCAACAGGCTGCGGCATTAACTTGAACCCCTGGCAACAGTTGCATCAATGGATGCGTTTCATTTATTAATTTGCACTCTCTTGTTGTTGCTTGCCGGTTTCTTCTGTGCAATTTCCGTTGCTGCCTTAAGTTGGAGGAGTGGAGATGGAGGTGCCTTGCCCTGCCTTGCCTGGCCCTTCTCCTCAGCTTCCTTCTCAGCGCCGCCTTGGTCTCCGTACTCTTTGTCTGCGTCACGCAACAGCAAATGAAAACGAAGACGACATGGGAACCTAACCTTGAAATACATGTTTCTTTTAGCCGGGCCCCCATTCTCCCCCGAACTTTATGCCTTTTTTATATTCTGCAATACAGAAATATACTCAAAAAAATATATTGAATAATATTAAAAGGTTATCCAAGCGTGTGTTGCTTGCAATTATTAATTTGTCTTAAATTCAAATGGTTTTTTAGCTAAACAAAATTTTTGGTAACCTTTGTATTTAGTAGATAACTTTGTTAAATTAAATGGCATGAAATAAAAATTGTTCATAATATATTCCTAAATTTCTTAGATATTCCGTGCATTTTTTCTAAGTGAAAAAAAGATGTGGGTGCTGGCGCTGGCAACCTCCATGTATAGCATCCATATCCAGAGTTTGCTTGATTAAAGCAGCTCCTCCATCTCCTGGGCAGCTCTGACCCCCCCCCCACAAAATGAGAAAGAGCAGGCGCATTTCCATGGAATTTCCTTTGGCGAAAATGAACATAAAGCATTTCTACGTAATCAACTGGCTGCTAAAAATAAACACTGCTTAGGGGCTCATCGGTTTATCGGCTTAGCGAGTTTTGGCAACGCGACTTCAATTAACCCGACATGATATGCTGCTGCTGCTGCTGCTGCTCCCGGGCCCAGGGGCATGACAGGCTGCGGTATTGACAGCCGGACGGGTGTGGGTACCGGGCACGTCGTTACTCAACATAATTGACAGCGGAACAAGTGACTTGGAGTCAAGTTGTAGACCATAAGCAGAATGTGCCAAGACTTCAGGAAATCAAGTCGGGTCTTGGGTGGCCCCCCTTAAGACGATATGAGCTGTGAAGTTGAGCGGCGCTTAAATTCGTATTAAGTTTTATATGTCTTATCTTTATGCTAGGTTCAAAAAGTCCCAGTTAACAGCTTCAACAGCTTCTCGAAAAACAAAGCGTATCCAATCTTTCCGCTTTAATCGCAGCTGTGTAAAAGGCTTCAAACAGCAGTAATTTCCACTCACGCGCTCGCCGAGCAACTAACAACTTCTTCACAATTTAATTGCAGCTGGGATTTTGATGTTGCTGTTGCTGTGGCTGTTGCTGCTGCTGTTACTGCTGCTGCTGCTGTTGTTGTTACTGCTTTTGTTTGCTACTACTGCTACCTTTCTTGTTGTTACTATTGTGGTCGCACAAGTTTGTTGTATTACCTGTTGACAAAATTGCCAAGTTGCCTGCACCGACATCCGGCAAGTTCTGGAAAAGCACAGCAGCAGCAACATACAGCCAAGCTAATGACAACTTTGACTTGGCTTTAATTAAACAATCTCCGCACTAAACTTCTGTGTGCTTGGCCTGAGCGTGTGAACAGGGAATATTAATATCTAAATTTGAGAGGATTATTGGTATATATTTCTATTTATTTTTTAGATCAACTAGTTAAAACATAGAAAAATAAATGTGATTCCTGAATTTCCTACCCTTTTTTATAAAGTCTTCGAAATCATATTTCTATCAATTAAATTGCTTTTTCAGTGTACGATTTGAATTTCAATCCGCATAATTTATTGCTGCTTACAATGTTTGGCTTTCCCACACTTGGAGAGCCACCAATAAGCAGCTGATTACATTTGAAAGCGTAATGAGGCCTAAACCAAATGCATGGGAGCAGCAGCAGCAGCGGCAGCTCATGTAGCAGCAAGTGCAGGCCACCGTCTTGAACTTGAACTTTGAACTCTTGCTCTTGTTGGCTCAGCTTAGCAGCTTATGGCTTATAGCCTACGGCCGGATTAGCCACTCCACCTTTTGATGCTCAGCTGCTAAGCTGCTGAGCTCCCCCCCAAAGCCTAATTGGCAGCTTTGCCTTTAAAGGCCCGGAGCGAATAGTTGACATTTGGATTTGGCTTTGGCTTCGGCTGGATCGCCCACAACATCCGTTCGTTGCGGGCTTTGGGCCCAACCCATTGCGAATTCTTTCAGCCAAAAACTTCATCGCATAACTCGACGGCAGCGGATGTAAACAGGCCAGAGAGCGAGCGTTCCGTTCCTCCTCCTGCTTTGCATAATCTCGGAACGCAGGTGACTGGGGCTGCCGTGCATATAGAGATCCATTAATACGTGCGTACGCACATAACGATAAATGTATAAATAAACACCAGAAGGGGCCATTCCCCCAGTGGCCGCCGCAGCCACGCATAAATCTCACGTGCAAATGTGGAACAAAGCTCATCGGGAATCAGAGAGAGCCTCGCCTCTGCCCCTTTCCCCTTCCAGTTGTGGAACACTCAAAACCATATAGAATCAGCATCATCTCCGGCCATGGCCATCTCATCGCATCTCGCGCTTCACATCGTTTCAATTTCGTGTGTTTGCGCTTTTCGCTTTCCTGTTTTTGTGCGCAACTTTAATGGGAATCAACACCAGGTGATTAAATTTAAATTCGGTTCTGGAAATTTTTCTTCTGCTTCTGCGGTTTCGACCGTTTGTGAGCCGTGAGTCAAGCGCGATTTTAACCTACTTTCCTTCGGCACCCGAATTCCGCGGATGCCACTTCTCTCTCTTTGGCCCACAAAAAATGGTAGCTAGCTGAGGCAAATGTTATAAAGAACTTTGGTAGGGGAAGAGTTTTGATTATGAGATACCCTGTATTTATCGAAAATTGTATATATTTGTCGAGGATTTTGAAAATGTAAAGCATTTGCAAACCATGATTGCGATGGGGTTTTTTTTTATTTCCTAAAACTTTTCTTTAAATTTTATTGCTTAAATAAACTCTATTTGTTCAGGTTTAAATTCACTTCTTCGGATTATAAACCTCTTTCCACAACCATCCTACCTTATACTCTACAAGAGTAAGAACTAGGATGCAATGACTAGAATAGCCTGCAGAACTTTTGCATTGCTGTTGGCCAAAAAAAAAAAAGAAAAACTAAATAAAAAACCTGTTGGCCTCATTCGACAGACTGCCGCCTGCGGTCAAGCTAACTGTGTTTTGCGGCATACACAATATCCGATCCGATCAGAGATTAAGGCAAATATATATATAGAGAGCGCCGCCAGAATGCAAAACATCGAAATGGGTTGCCGCCGTAACGAATGGGAACGGGTTTCGTTAACGGCCATTTTCGCGTGTATCGAGTGTTTATATATGCAAAATGCAAATCCAGATCCAGATCCAGACGGAGGCATCAATTAATTTGTAACGCCCACGGACAGGACAAGACAATCCTCCCGTTTCCAGGTGATCCATTCCGCCTTAGATGGACAGCAAACATGGCTAACGAGCTGCTGCTGCTGCTGTCGCGTCCTTACCATTTCGTTTAGGGGCTTAGTGCTCGCTCTCGGCCAATTTATGTAGATTTATTTGTGTAACACTTTTGCCGCAACACGCCTTGATATCTCTCTTTTCGCCGACCAGCAATCTCACCGGAGGAAACAGCATTCCTGATGCCACAGCAAACAGCAAACAGCTCAAGCCAAACTTGAAAAATAGCTTAGAGATATGTTGTCCGATTGTCGACTGGCGATGTTGCTGCTGCTGCTGCTACTGCATTCCAATTCGAGTGGCACAGCACCATCTTCATCTTGGCAAAAACGTCTTTTATATGGTCAAATGGGCTGTACAATTTGTTGGGCATTTTCTGCATTTCTTTTCTGCCTTTGACAGTTTTCCAAATCGCCTCCATTTCGCTCAATTGTATGTACGTTTTTCGCTCATGCTCGTACTCCTCCTGAGATCGCCGCTCCACTTGCTTTCCATGAGAATGGGCACAACTCTCTCGCCTGGTTTTTATGCTGTTTGTGTGGCCATAAATAAATGGCCAATCGATGCCGCAATCGAATGCAAATGAGTGAAAGAAAAAATGCAAACAATTAACAAAAAGCCGCGGCTGCCGCGGAGAGAAAAACAAACGGTAACGAAAACCGCGAGCGGAGGCTAAAATTTATGTGTAACAATGCGAGCAAAAAAAAAAAAAATACAAAACAGCAAAGAAACACGGTAGCAACATTTAGCCCGCGCAGTTATGCAATTTGCTATAGCCAGGCCAGAGGCACCCTTCCCTCAATCCCCACTCCAAGCGATGCCAATTGTTTCTGCGACCGCGTTGCACAAAGCCGAGATTTATGCATATTAACGTCAAGTCAAAACGCTGACCCAAAACTGCAAATCTAACAGCAGATGCAGATGCTGATGCAGATGCAGAAATCAAGCGTGGCACAGCCAGCAGAAACAGAAGCAACAAAGGCAGCAGTGCTGCCTAAAGTTTATTCGAAAAGAGCTCAAAATTAATAGTAAACAAAATAATATACAATCCTTAGAAAAACATTTTAAAAGACATGCAGCAGGCTTGGCTATGTAGATATTGTATTTTATTTCCGGCTCGAAGGACCCATGTTTCGCACGGCACAGCTTAGACCCGTTAATGATTTTCTACATAAATCTAATATTTATTATTCAAATGTGATTATTTTAGTTAGAACAGATTCCCAAACGAATATTAATATTACTTATCGTTGTCCCTAAAAAAGTACAAGTTCTCATCTCTGAACCAACAAAATAGCAACAAAAGTCGAGCACGCCGGCCACAATGGGTTAACAATGGGTCAACTTTCCTTGGCGCTCTGCTGGCGTTGATAAATGTTAACCGAAAGCAGTCAAAAACTTTTATTGTTGTTGCTGTTGCTGTGCCGGCTGCTGTTGTCATCTCTATTGTTGCTGCGCTGTGGGTGTTGTCGCAGCAACATCACCGCCGCACCAGCAACACTTTCCCAATTAGGCACCTTAACTACGTGTTTTGGCCAATGTGACACACTTGCTTGTCCCAATGTTGGCCGCCATATGGGGAAGTTAATGGCTTAAAGACCTCAAAATCGTTACATTGTTAGCTGTCGGCTGATGGTGTGAAGTGTTTCGAAAGAAACGACCAAAAGAATCGTAGGGTTTGGTAATGTGACGGAAGATCGTCCGTCTAAAGACTCATAAATGGGTGGAGAGTAATGTGATCTCTTGCCTAAAGATATGCCCGCGGGAGTAATCACAAGAAAAAAGAACAAGAATCTAGAAGTGAGAATCTAGAAGTGAGAATCTAGGGGAGGCGTTAAAGAACGGTATACAGATCATTATAAGCACTGTGAAAAATTTGGTAGTACACAGAGTTGTTCATTCAAGTCAACTATGTCTCATAAAATCCCTAGTTTTTAAGTTCTCCCAAGTTTGTTTTCAGTGTTAGATTCACATTCACAAAATTAGTGATCATCAAAGCTACATTAGGTTTTTGAAGAATAAAAACTTCCCATAAAAGATCTCTGGAACTACTCATTAAATTACCCCAATGAAGTCCTACCCAGGAAATTTCACGGAATTAAAAATCGTTCTCTATTTTTGTTTGGGAAATTATCAAAATTTTTGACTTAACTCCTTAGAAGGAAACCAGTTTGCCTTTGAATCATTTCTAGAAGCTCTGCCTCTGTCTCTCTGGCCAAATAAAGCAGTCACTTCCAAAGCCATAAATGAGTTGTCCGTCCCTCCGTCTGCCGTTTGATTTGTGGAACTTCCTTGGTTTTTCGCTGAACACCAACTGTGACAGAGTCAACATGTTGCAGCATGTGCAGCTTGGGGCCGGGCTGGGTTTGTTGCATTTAGAAAGTCATTTTCATGGAAAAACAAAGTAAACAACACAATCTGCCAAGTGCGGTGGCAGCTGCGATTACCCAACGGCAATCGAGGGCCTGCGCCGCCTGTCGAATGCTTGACAATCAGAGTTAATTATGTGGCTGTCACAGTGCACTCCCAGTCCCAAACTATCGAGCCACCAAATCCCCAGCAGAAAGCAATTTCCCAGAGAGGGAGCAGGACGCCAGCCACAGTCGCCGCCACATCATCATCGTTGGTTAAATTTCAATAATTCCATTATCAAGATGAAGATTGATTGATAAGCCGCCCGGCTGACCAAATGGCAGTCTGTGGCCATGATTTGGCCAGGCGGCTCAGCTTCTCCACTCAATCAATATTGAGTCATGCGGCAGAAGCCCAGCCAGAAATTGTGTTGCAGTCAGGGAAAGTTAACTTAACTTAAGTGAGATTGCGCAATTTCTTTTCGTTTTTTTTTTTTTTGCAAACGAAAGTTTAGGTTTATGAACTAACCATCGCGTCATCACCATCATCCCCATCATCATCATCATCTGTAAGCCATAACTCACGACCGCTTTTCCATTACAGAATATGGCCTAAGGCTGTTCGTCGACAACGAGCAACGAGAAGCCTCCACGATGTCGTCCTCCATCTGTGCGCACTTCACCCAGAACGCCTGGAAGAAGGACCTCTGCTCGAACTGCTTCAAGTCCAAGGACGAGCACAAGGCAGCCGCCGCAGCAGCAGCCTCCAAGTCCGGTGGCAGCAGCCACAAGGCGGAGGGCCAAGTGAAGACAGATTATCCCAACAAACACAAGACGCCGGCCAAGAGCATTATTAAAAAGGCCTTCGGCGTGCGACTGACCAGCTCCAGCTCCAGCTCCGGCTCTGGCTCCAACTCTAGCTCGAGCAAGTCTGGGAGCTCCAAGAGCGCCAAGGTGTGCTTTCCCAAGCAGCTGCACGAGATCATCGGCTATGGGGGCGAGTGGTCCGACGATGATGACGACGACGATGATCATGACTTCATGAACCTGGGCAACGAGCACGATGACATGGCCATCACCGAGACGGATGACGAGGAGACAGTGGAGCTGAAGAGGATCACGCGGGCCAACACAGACTTCAACATGAACAATGGCAACCTGCTGGGCGATGCCGAGGACAATATCAAAAAGTCCTTTGCCGCTTTAAAGCTGGGAGCTCCGCAGGTTGACAAGGAGGGCAAGAAGCAAACCCTCACGATCAATGTAATGCCCTTTGGCCAGCCGCTAGGAAAGAGTGCTGCATCCTCTGCGGCCAAAGCTGCCACCACCACTGCAGTCACATCCTCTGCTGGAGCAACGCCAGCCAAGGCCAAGCCAGCCACCGTAACGACAACAGCCATCAAGAGCAGCAGCACCAGCGCCACCAGCAGCAGTTCTAGCACGGGAACAGCCAGTGTCACCAAAAAGGTGACCACCACCCTGACGCCCACGCTAATCATGACCAAGAGCAGCACGACTACAGCAGCCAGCACTGTGGCCACAACCACATCCTCGCGAGACGGCAAGGACAGTCCGCCCATCGAGCGGGCCATGGAGAAGTCCCTGCTGGACGAGATTTCTGAGACGCTGGAGCAAAACCATAAGCAGAGCGAGACCGGAACCAATAGCGCAGCCATTGCCGGCGGAAGTGGAGGCGTCAGCAGCAACGTTTCCGGCACCAGCAACAAGATCAAGTTCGAGTTGAGTGCCCTTAGCGATGCGCCGAAGCCATTTCTCGACCTTAAGAAGCCCATCGCTCGGAATGCGCCCATCACCCGGGACCAGGCCAAGCCCAAGGTGAACGTGTGCCACAAGTACTCGGACACGGATAGCAACTGCTCGGACACGGAGAACGGAGTGTCCGCCTACTACGACGTGGTGGAGACGCAGCTGAGCTACGAGAATCTGCCCGATGGCAAGTACTCGGAGCAGGTGGGCGTGGCCACCGCCGCCCAAACGGACGCCTCTGGAAACTCACACTACTCCAGCTCGCAGTACATCACGGACATGCTGCTCAGCTCGAAGACGCGGGCAGCTAGCTACAACCTGCACGAGGGCAACTTCATGACCAGCAAGATCACCTCCGACGGCCTAATTGTGACCAAGTGCAGCTCGGACGATGCTCTCGACTCTACGGGCAGCAGCTTTGACGGCAGCTCGGACGAGGAGAACGCCTACAACATGATCCGCAGCGAGTCGGACTCGGGGATCGGCATCAGTCTGGGCAGCGAGTACAAGAACTTAGGAGCGACCAAGGGGGCGACTAACCAGCAGCTCCTGGTGGAGAAGAAGCTTAGTGCAAGCACCAACAACTCGGACTACGAGGACATCCAGGTGGGGGATCAGGCAGTGGCCAAGCCTGCTGTCAAGAGCCGGGAACTTCACGGCGAGCCGGATGGCAGCGCCGATCCGGACAACAGTCTGGAACTGAAGCAACAGCAGCAGCAGCAGAAGGAACAGCCTGATCAGCAGGTTCTCCCCGCCCTGCCCAAGTCACCGCCGCCACCGATGAAGATCGATGCACGGCCCTCGTTCCTGCATGGCCTCAAGAAACCCGAGCTGCCAGTAAAGCCACTGGTGACCAACAGCAGCAACTCGAGCGCCGTTTCCGGCACCAACTCCAGCAGCCACTCGCCCCTGAAGAGCTTCTTGGGCAAGCGGCAGCCCAGCTGCGCCGAGCAGCAGTTCATCAGCCAGCTGCAGTCGGCCATCTCCAAGTCCAGCGAGAGTCTGCTCTTGGCCAAAGAGAGTCTAGCCGCTGACGAGGCCAAGCTGAAAAAGGGCAAGGCCCCGAATCCGCCGCCGGAGCCGAAGCTGAGCGCTCCGCCCACGCCGGAGCGGGACTATAGTCTGGTAGTTGAGTTCGAGCAGGCGACGAAAGCGGCCGCAAAGCCAGCGGAAAAGGCCACGTCACCGGGCACGAGTGATGCGTCAGCCGGAGATAAATCAGCAACCGTTGGAGCTGCCCCAGGAGCAGTCACAGGATCCGCCACACTGACAGGATCACCTTCTGCCAACAATAGCAGCCTGTACACCAGGAAGCCCGCTCTGCCTGCTGCCGGAGCAGCACCTGTCATCCGAGAGAAAGACAAGCGCGAGCGGGCCGTCATCAATCCGAAATTCCGTAGCCTCAACACCTTCGTGATGCAGCGTGCCAATGCCGCCAAGCAGCTGCAGCTGCAGTCCGCCAGCTCGGTGCTGAGCTTGAAGCAGCCGATGACGCCAGAGCCAACGCCCCGCAATCAGCGTCACCTGTCCATGTCGGAGGAGTGCCTGGCCGCAGCTGGTCTCGACAAGAAGTCGTCGTCGCCCTCGGCCTCGCCGCCGCAGAAGCAAAAGTCCAAGTTCTCGATCAAGAAGTTTCTGCGCATGGGAAGCAACAGCGGCAATGGAGCGAAATCCGGAGAATCTCTGAGCAAGAAAGACTCCAGTATCTACACGGAGATCTGCACCGGCACGGAGGAGGGCAGTGCCTCTGGCAAGCCCCGCCTGGTGATTATCCATCCCATTGACATCAATCCCACGGCCGTGGAGGTGGTGAAGGATATCACCAAGACCAGTGACTCTGTGTCCGCTCAAACTGTGGCCGTGGTCACCGCCAAGCCACCAGCTCCGCCGCTACGCTCCAGTGCCAGCGAGGGGCAGCGCGCCCATGAGGCCAACAAGCCGGCGCGTCCTCCGCCGCCCAAGAGTGCCGAGCTGCGGCGCAAGCAGAAGACGGAACTGACGGCTACACTGAGTGCCAGCAGCGTGGAGTCCACAGTCCTGACCTCGGGCAATGGTTCAGGATCCGTGAAACTGAAGGCCGACAATGTCTATGCCAATTTGGGTAAGTTAAGGAAAAGAGATTTACTAGAAAATTAAGAAATATATTGCATGGCGACCGTGACACTCATAAAGAACTCAAAAAGTACCTTACAAATTATTAAATTTAAGTTAATTACCTCGGCTATGATCTCAAATATTATAAACTTTCGTTTATCAAAGTTTAAGCACCTAAGTGTGAGTCACCAACGTAAAGGCTTTACAAACTTCACATTAATTGAAATTCGCAATCATACTCGTCATCCTATTTGTTTGGGTCACTTAGAAGTTGGCATTTTATGTGAGCGAAATTCCGCCAATCTTGAAAGCTAGTTTCAATCTCGTTTCCAATGACCCAAACCCGTGAAGCGTGGGCGTGGACAGTGCTCCCTCATCTCCCGCCAGCAATTTCTCCCCCATAAGCGATCGCATTCCAAAAGAAAGCGTAAGCAAATCACGTTCCCTGACAGCGCCCCAAAATATTCAGGGCGACCTTCAGAAAAACAGCCAGCTCATGTCTGTATGTTGCCAAGATATATGTGGGTCTGAAGGGTCTCCAAGGCACTTCACCCACTTCTCTTGACTCGTTGACTCCAATTGCAGCCAGAAAACACGAATCGGAAGGGGCTAGAAATGTAACAAGAACACGAATAAAATCACCGTAAATGGCGAGAGCAACAACTCGGCTAGAACCCGAATCCAAACGCAGAACAAGTTACGCATTTTAATCAATATAACGGAGGTACAGCGCGGGGATACAGGTATACCTGGCCACTCATGACCATATCCGCCGCATCCAAACGAGTGTGATGAGCCACAGCCGGCTCGAAGTGGGTTAAGTGGCCAAAGCCAGAGAGCAAAATAGTTTGTTGGCCAGATGAAAACAAATCGAAATGAGAATAAGCCAAGCGACCAGGCCAGGCCAATGAGGTAACCACATGTTGCTGGTTTTGCGGGTTAGCTGGTTTAGCCGGAGCGGCAATAGAACTCACAACTGGAAAGCTGGAGAACTGAAAACCTGGTGAAAATATCGGACCAGAGACCCATTTCTTTTGGCCTGACACTTTGCGGTCAACTACGGCCAGAACTTGTTACACCTGCTGCTGCTGCATCAGGCACATCTGACTGGAATGTGGCACCTGGCTAACTGGCAATCCAGAGGCACGACTAGAGCGAGAACCATTTGTTAACAATCTCGCATCCCAGATCCACCAGAGAGAGAGAGGGAGCAAACACATTCAACCTGGCCGACCAGCGCCAGTGCGAATTGTAATTTGGCACGAATTTGGGTCAAAATCGCAATTAGTACTCGCAGGTTGTCCAACTGCCTCACCTGGGCAGGTGAGCTGTGGCGGCTTTTCCACAAGACTCTGGCGCCTGGCAAACATTTGGCATGGCCCCATGAAGGCCAAGCAAATTTGAGGACAGCCTGGTGGGAAATCTCATGAATAAATTAAGGCTAAGTCATGCCATAGACAAAAAGAGGGAAACTCTTTATCGCCTTGAAAAATAGCCACTTTTATTGACTATTTAAGCTGTCCATGATAAATGGACTAATGCTGACAAGTGCCTAATAAGTAGAATACATATTTGTATAAATTAAATATAATAATATGAAGTAGGAAAGTTTACTAGAAAGATTAATCCAGACTGCGAACGCTTTTTCTTCGCGCTTTTTAAAATTATCAAAGATTGAGACCGTTTTAAAAGTCAGGAAATAAATAAAAAAAAACATAGTAGTATGAAGGCTAAGTTGTACATAAAAAATAAATATGTTTTTTATTATATTATATTATATTATAAAAAGTGTTTTTAAAGTGAGGAATTTTTGATGACTAACAAAAGGAAAGATCCACCAAAGTCTTTAGTTCCTTAAGTTGAAGTCAAAACTCACTCACAATAAGCTACCATTATCCCTATGCTAATCCCCATTTCCCCATCCGCTTTTTCAGGAGAAATTCGCTCCTCAATCGCACCGCGCAAGCCGGAGCGCACGGCCAGCATGCGGGAGCGTGAGGCACAGCTGGAGCTGGTGCGCAAGCGTGGCGTCCTCACCGACACTATCTCCATTTGCTCGTCAAACGGTGAGAATGTAGCAACAGACCAGGCCAAGACAATGCCCAAGCCAACTGCCACGGGCTCTGGACAACTGCCAGAGGCTTCCGGAAAGTCCGGATCCACAGCCAACAGCCGTACCAGCACATTCGAGCGAGCTATGCCGCAAAAGAAGAGCGAGCAGAAAATGTCCATCTCCAGCAAGCTGGAGATCTTCGAGCAGCGCTCGAACTCTGCAGATGCCACGGACACGGCCCAGCGGAGCAGCCTGAAGGACTCGGTGCGCAAGATCAACAGCACCATCGATAGCTACCTGAAGGACAAGCGCGACTATGAGAACATGTACGAGTTCGTGAAGATGGGTTCGCCGCCACCATCCACAGCAAATGGCCCTGCCACGCCCACTTCTGCCTCGACCTCGACGCCTCCGCCGCCGCCGACGCGTAGCAATATAGATCTGGCTTCCGTGGCCGGTCAGAGATTAACTCAAGCCACGAGGCGGAATAACAACAACAACATATACTCGGACACGGCCTCCATTGCCAGCTATACGCGCAGCGAATACGGTCCGGTGAGGAACTATGGATTGAACAACAGTTTGGGTAGGTCCAAGATTAAATATAGTCTCAATTATATCATCAATTTAATGTATAATTTTCCCTTCTTCAGCCAACATTCCACGCATCATCTCCGCCTCGTATGCCGGCAGTGAGGTGGGCGAGTTCGACATCTATGCTCCGTATAGCTATTACGGCAGTGAGGCGGGCGGCGATGTGGCCACAGACATCAACGACAGCGTCTGGGGCATGCCACAGGTGGGTTCTGCAACTTATCAACTCGCCAGATATATGCTTTAACTTTCATTTCGATTCTTAGGGCAACAAGAACCGCAGCAAGGCCACGAATCGTTTGCGCATGCGCAAGGGACGCAGTGTCGTGCACAAGACCATCGAGGACAATTACACCGCCGTGGTAGTGGCCAATCACGAGGCTCTCGCCCAGGTGCTAGACCAGGTGAGTGTTTCCTGTCCACCAAAATCCTAGCCAGCAATAATCCTAATACTTATCTATCTCAACTCAAAGCTCCAGCAAACTCCCGTGGTGCCAACCGCCCTGCGTCCGCTGGCCAATGCCATCAACTTGCGCTACGAGGACTTCTCCATTCTGGAGGGTGCCCAGGCCTTTGTGGTGGGCAAGAAGGCCTTCCATGCGGCACTTTGGAGCTCATCGCCGGTAACCTTGGCCCTGTCTGCCGACTGCAACCAGTTGGGCGGCGTTGGCGGCGAGCTCAGCCAGCTGACCGGCGGAGTAAGCGATGTGCTGAATCCAGTAACCGAGTTCTGCGATTTGGTGCCTAGCTACCAGTTGCCTTTGATGCCCTCCACGGAGGTGACCCTGATGCAGGCCACCATCTCGGTGCTGCCCAGGCTGCAGCTGGAGACTTTGCAGTCGATTGGGGCAATACTCAAAGGCAAGTCGCAGGTGCTGGACAAGAGCAACTTCAACTTCCGTGGCTCCATACCCAACCTCAGTGGGCTGAAGGATGGCAATGGTGCCAGCGCCGGAAATCTACGTAACGTGGTTTCCGTACAGAACTTGAGCACTCTGAACGAGGAATCCACGAGCATCACAGCCTCTGGAGAGGATGGTTCGAGCAATGCCAATGCCATGCCCGCTTTCGACGACGTTATGACCCGGGAGGTGGCCTTCATAATGCTACAGCTGGTAAATGGAATGAAGAACCTGCAGGCCAAGGCGATCGAGGAGACACCGCTCAGTCTGTCAAATGTGGTGCTGTCGAAGGACATGGACAACAAGGACGCCCAGGCGCGTCTCTGCGTCCTGCAGGGGTAAGTTAAAAGCCACTTTGAAGTCCAGAAAATTTACTAAGTGACTTTGTATACCTGCAGAAACAACAACGACGATGACGAGCCCATGGGCACGCTGTGCAAGTGCGCTCACTCTGCGCTAACAGACATGCTGCCCGCCACCAAGATTACACCCGTTCTGGCGGACATCTTGCAGCAGGAGCGGGCCGAGTCGCTGTCCAAGGCCAAGGCCGTTCTGGAGTTCGTACTCTGGGGTCCCTCGGACGTGGCGCTCACGGGCTCTGTGAAGGAGCGCGAACTGGCCCTGCAGCGGTGGCTGGATCTAGAGCGTGCCACCGTGCTGCATGGCCTAGTGCGGACTCGGGTGGAGTTGACCGTGTACGATGAGTGTCATCTGATGTTCCTCGTCCGCTCCACGGCCAAGATGATGAACGATGCGGCCAAGATCGTGTGCAGCTACCAACAGCAGGCGGCTGTCAATGGATCGGCCAGCCAGGATTAGTTCCCGATAGATGTTCTTCTAGTTAACGGACACAATACAAGGCTAAAGGAATTATCTTAACCGTACTATACGAATACGAAACTGTCATAGACACTTAGTCCATAGCGTCAACGAATGAAACATATACTATATATATTCTCAATCGCCCCATTTACGCATAAACTGCATACTATATATACCTATATACATATCTTTGCCCAGCGTGCCAAATTGTTTCGCGCGGAAATTGTCATGTAAAAATATTTGCCTATCAAGCGATTTGTGCAACTTTAATTAATTTGTAATTTACCTTTAAGTCACCTAATCTAAACGAATATATTTATACTTCCCTGTAAGCATACATAACATACGTTTGTATACTTTATCGGATTGCAATCAACTATTATATATGCGAGAGTATGCCAATAATTTGATTAGTAAAACGAAACAAAACTCTTTGGTGTTTGAACAAATACATACAATACATGGTAAACCTAAATAAAATACAATCTAAATAAACGAACTTTTAAGAATTTGATGTGTCTAGAGTATGGTGTGAGTATGGTGAATTTCTGTCAAAAGTAAACATACTTTATAAATAGTCTATAGCGAAGATGCTTTTGAATTTTAAGTACCATTTGTTGACAAACATGGGAGTTATTAGAAAATTTAGCAGCTGTTCTTCAACAATTTCTTAAAAACATTCTAATACGATACTCCCGTATAGATAAATAGTCTACAGGGGATGTGCTCTTAAAAGTTCAGTACGATTGGTTGAAAAACAAGGAAGTTATTCGATTTATATTTACTTATATATTGGTATATCTCTGCAACAACATCGCCATAAATCTAAGCTAAACATGTTTCTGGCAACATCTCCCTAGAAACATATTGCTGAACGTTCCGTAGCGTTAGATTTCAGTTTTCATAAACGATACCCCAAAAATTAAAGCTTATTTAATATATATGCCTTGCTTATGTTTATAAGTTCTTCAATTTAACGGGTATTATAAGGTCAGGTATTATCAAGTTTAGCTCTCTTACTTTTTGTATTTATAAACTTACTGCGTGGTAAACAATTCCTTATTACCAAGAACCTTCTTTCTGATGCAATGGTAGTATGGCTGTCACACGAACTGTTGAAATTGTTTGCCACAGCAAAAAGTTTGGTGCAAACTCATTCCCAGCTGATTAGATAAATTAGGATTGACGCATTATATATATACTCTATTAATTCTCTCTCTTCGGACCCTCAATATTTTTGAACCTATGCCAATAGAAGTGACCAATCAAACTAGCAATAATACCTCTTACTTTTTGTTATATGACTCGGAGTATATAAGTCAAAAGAAATTCCGCTACAAATTTCAAATTGAAAATGTAATGCTCAAGTCGGATACTGATGGGAAAATGGATTCTCCCTTCTTAGGGTCACCTAAAAGACTTCTAAAAAGTACATCTTATAATTCTCTCTTAGTTATGATTAAATAAGTTATATATTTCGGAGTAAGGGGTATAATCCAATCGATATGCCCGTTTATTAATGGTGAGCAATTTTTTGTGTTATTGAATGAGCGTTGTTTGTCATATGTTTTTGTTTGTTATTCACAAAGCTCCCGGGAACCTGTTTGGCGCTCCCTTGCTCTCACTCTCTCTATTTATTTTGTTATCGCCGAAATTAGTAGAAAAGCGCTGCCGGTCGTAGGGATATAAAAAAATAGAACCAACCACTGGTATTTGTTAGTTTCACTTTGGCCGAGAGCGAGCAAAGTTCATAGCGTGGCAAAAATGCTGAAGGGAAGAATCGGTCTATATATTATTCAGTCGCAAAGAGCGGCACTCTTTTCCGCCAGTCAAAAGGTAAACAAATATGTTTTATACATAGAAAAGCTATATAAACTAGGAATTTATTCTGAAATTCAAGTAATACCATGATAAAGATATATAGCAGTAACTTTTCTTTATAAAAATAATTCAAAAACCATATGTTTATAGAATAACTTATAATTACGATACATTCCAGCGCTGGCAAACGAATGCGGCTGCCGCTGAGACCAGAGACGATCCGGAATGGCTGCAGGCCAAGCCTTTCGAGGAGATTCCACGGGTCAATGTGCTCTCCATGTTCGCAAAAATCGCCCTGCCTGGTGGCAAGTACAAGAATCTCGAGTTGATGGATATGTTTAAGGCCATGCAAGAGGATTATGGGGATCTATTTTTCCTGGGTGGCATGCTGGGTAGCCCCGCCGTTCTCATGACTCACAATCCGAAGGACTTTGAGGTGGTCTTCCGCAACGAGGGCGTGTGGCCTTTGAGGCCTGGTAGCGACACCCTACGTTACCATCGAACCGTGCACCGGAAGGACTTTTTCCAGGGCGTTGAGGGTGTCATTCCCTCGCAGGGCAAGTCCTGGAGTGACTTCAGGTCCATTGTGAATCCTGTGCTCATGCAACCCAAGAACGTGAGGTTGTACTACAAGAAGATGTCGCAGGTCAATCAGGCATTTGTGCAGCGGTACGACATTTTCTTACATTACAATAGGTTTAAAAGTTCCAAACTCAAGCTAATATTTCTTTTTCAGTATTAAGGACATCAGGGATCCCAGCACCCAGGAGGTTCCTGGTGACTTTATAGACACCATTAACCGTTGGACCCTCGAGTCGGTGTCTGTGGTGGCCCTCGACAAGCAGCTTGGTTTGCTCTCGGAGAAGGGCAAGGACAGCGAGGCCTTAAAGCTCTTCAAGCACTTAGAGGATTTCTTCGTGCTCTCGGCCGATCTGGAAATGAAGCCCTCAGTCTGGCGTTACGTCAAGACACCCAAGCTAAAGAAAATGCTGGCAGCCTTAGAGGGCCTCCAGGACATCACCTTGGCCTATGTGGAGGAAGCGATACAGCGACTGGAGAAGGAGGCCAAGGAGGGAGTTGTGCGTCCTGAGAACGAACAAAGTGTCCTGGAGAAGCTCCTGAAGGTGGACAAAAAGGTGGCCACCGTAATGGCCATGGACATGCTGATGGCCGGAGTGGATACGGTTAGTATTTTGTTGAGGGATCTCTAGAATCCGCTTAAAACACTCGCTTTTCTACAGACCTCGAGCACCTTTACTGGCCTGCTGCTGTGCCTCGCCAAGAACCCGGAAAAGCAGGAAATATTGCGAGAGGAGGTAATGAAAGTGCTACCCCAGAAGGATTCCGAGTTCACCGAGGCCTCCATGAAGAATGTGCCGTATCTGCGTGCCTGTATTAAGGAATCCCAGCGTATCTATCCTTTGGTGGTCGGAAATGCCCGCGGTTTGTCCAGGGATTCGGTTATTAGTGGCTACCGGGTTCCAGCTGGTACCTATGTCTCCATGGTTCCCATAGGTTCACTCACCAGTGAGGAGCACTTCCCGAAAGCTTCCGAGTTCCTACCCGAGCGCTGGCTGCGAAATGCCAACGATTCCGCCGGCGGCTGCCCGGCAAATGATCTGAAGACGAAGAATCCATTTGTGTTCCTGCCCTTCGGTTTCGGACCCCGGATGTGCGTGGGCAAGCGCATCGTTGAGATGGAACTGGAGCTGGGCATCGCCCGTCTCCTGCGTCACTTTTCGGTGGAGTTCAACCATTCCACCAAGAACGCCTTTCGCTCCGCTCTAGTCAATCTGCCCAACATCCCGCTCAAGTTCAAGTTCACCGATTTGCCCAACTAATGTAACCATTTTTGTTTGAATGTTGATATTTTATGTTGTGATAAGTTGGGTTTTTTGATTAGTCTTTTATTATTGTTATTAAGTCTATAAGTATTCCCCCCAAAGTGGGTCCCAATAAACAAAAGCTTCACGTTGCGATGCATTTAATGAAAACTAGATCATATTTTGAAATTGTAATTTAGTTTAAAGTGTCATTTTTTTTAATTTTGTCACTTTGTTTAAAAACTTTAATTTAACTTGGTGAACTGGACAAGAAAATGTTGCTGGTAACCTGTTGCGCAAAATCTGTTGTTGCTGGCAGCATATAGATAAGCAACATCTATTGTTGCTTAAAACATGTCGCTGTTGCACCACATCCTATAAAAATGTTGTCATCAAGTTGAGTACCTCTAGTTCTAGCTCCGAAATCGGAGTGTGTATAAGGACAGATGAATGGCTGGTAGATGAATATAACTAAAACTGGAGCTGATTAAAAATATATGTACTTCTGAAACTGGGGAAGCTTTCTTCTGTTTGGAAAACACATTTTTGACAACACAAACTTCTAAAACCCTTAAAAACGTAATAAATAATTAAAAAAAAAAAACAAAACCAGTAAATGTTCTGTGGACAGTTGTATTTACTAAATTTGTATATATTTATATTTAAAAGAGTACTAAAACATATATCAATTTGTTTCCCCGCACCTTTAAAATACTCGCTTGTCATGCTGACAGCATGTAGTTCTCAATGCCATTGACACTGACCGATACGATGCGACAAGCAAGCGTTTATTTTGTTTGAGTTTATTAAGCTTAAATTGTGTGGGTGTGTGTTTTTTAGGGGCAGATAAAAATATGACACAGTTCTATACCATGTTCTATGGCTGATATGATAGCGCCGATTCTTTGAGTAGGAATGCTCTCATGTTTAATAAAGTAAATGTTTCCATGTTTCCCAGCAAATTTCGGTTCTCTCAAACCTGTTTAGTGTTTTGCTCTCCGCTGGACGCGGACTCTATCTCTCTGCTGGTGGGTTGTTATCTTCCAATTAAGCCCCAAAGCTCTCACAGCCTTAGGAAAATCAAGTAAATATTAGAAACTGCCGACTGCCGGGGCACTCAGTTTTGTTTTGGCGGTGAACGAGCCAAGTTCGAAAACATTGCGAAAATGTTAAAAGTGCGCAGTGGACTATCAGCATTAATTGAGTCGCAAAAAGCGGCTCTCTCGCTCAGCAATCAGAAGGTAAATAATTGTTTTAAATATAAACAATTAATCTAAGCAACTATCAGTCGCGCGTATCAAGTGGAAACTTGTCCTAATATCTCTTAAAAGGAAATTAGAAGAATTAAAATAAAGAAATGTTTTAATTGCTACAAATAATTTTTTAATTGATTAAATGTACTCTTAATAGCGCTGGCAAACCAATGTGGCCACGGCTGAGGCCAGGGGCGACTCCGAATGGCTGCAGGCCAAGCCATTCGAGGAGATCCCCCGCATCAATATGTTGTCTTTGATGATGAAAATGTCCATGCCCGGCGGCAAATACAAGAATATGGAATTGATGGACATTTTTAAGAGTATGAGAAAGGATTATGGGGACATATTCTTCATGCCCGGCATGATGGGTGGCCCCGCCTACCTGAGCACCCACAATCCGGAGGACTTCGAGGTGGTCTTCCGCAACGAAGGCATCTGGCCACATCGTCCCGGCAACGACACTCTGCGTTATCATCGCGAGGTGTACCAGAAGGACTTCTACGACGGCGTTGTAGGCATCATTCCCTCTCAGGGCAAGCCCTGGGGTGACTTCCGAACCACCGTGAATCCTGTGCTCATGCAACCCAAGAATGTGAGGATGTACTACAAGAAGATGTCCCAGGTTAATCAGGAGTTTGTGCAACGGTATGGTGCCATTTATAATACTAAAGATTGGAAGTTTATAAATCCATATATGCCTTAAACAGTATTAGGGAAACCAGAGATCCCCATACCTTAGAGGTGCCCGACGACTTTATAGACACTGCCAACCGTTGGACCCTCGAGTCCGTGTCTGTGGTGGCCCTGGACAAGCAGCTGGGTCTGCTCAAGGATGTGAACAAGGAGAGTGAAGCTCTCAGGCTTTTCCACTATCTAGATGAATTCTTTATAGTTGCCGCCGACCTCGAGATGAAGCCCTCGCCGTGGCGGTACATCAAGACACCAAAACTGAAGCGCTTGTTGACCGCTCTCGATGGCATCCAAGAGGTGACATCAGCCTATGTAGAGGAGGCGATCGTGCGCCTGGAGAAAGAGGCCAAGGAGGGAGTGGTGCGTCCCGAGAACGAACAAAGTGTCCTGGAGAAGCTCCTAAAGGTGAACAAAAAGGTGGCTACCGTTATGGCCATGGACATGCTGATGGCCGGAGTGGATACGGTCAGTATTTGGTTAAATTATCTTTTGAATCCGGATGAAACATTCCCTTTTATACAGACCTCGAGCACCTTTGTTGCCCTGTTGCTGTGCCTTGCCGAAAATCCGGAGAGACAGGAGAAGCTGCGGGAGGAGGTGATGAAGGTGTTGCCCCAAAAGGACTCGGAGTTCACCGAGGCCTCCATGAAGAATGTCCCGTATCTGCGTGCCTGCATCAAGGAGTCGCAGCGTGTCCGCCCCTTGATCGTTGGAAATGCCCGTGTCCTTGCCAAGGACTCTGTACTCAGTGGCTACCAAGTGCCCGCCGGCACCTATATATCCATTGTCCCGCTGCATCCGCTCACCGACGATGAGTACTTCCCACAAGCTTCCAAATTTCTGCCGGAACGCTGGCTGCGCCCAAGTAGGGATGCCGAGTCCAAGTGCCCGGCCAACGAGCTGAAGTCCAAGAATCCCTTTGTGTTCCTGCCTTTCGGATTCGGACCCAGGATGTGCGTTGGCAAGCGCATTGTGGAGATGGAACTAGAGCTGGGCATTGCCCGAATCATTCGCAACTTCAAGGTGGAGTTCAATTATCCCACGGAGAACGCCTTCAAGTCTGCCCTGATCAATCTGCCGAACATTCCGCTCAAGTTTAAGTTCACCGATTTGCCAAATTAATTCATTGATCTATAATCTAATCCCAGGCAAAAGGCATTTTATATGTACTAGAGATGTTTTGTAAAGTTCGAGTAGAGTAATAAATAAGAGAGTTACTTGTAAAAGTTTTTAAAAAGCGATTAATAAATATATATGTGATATTTTTGAACTAATAAAAACGTGTAATTGTGCTCTAAAAATCGGAAATTTGCAATAAAGATGATGAAATGTTTAAGCGAATGTTGGCAGTGTTGTGAGAATCGTGTTGCCAAACATCCATATAGTCCTAGATAAGCATAACAACCAATTGATTGACGAATATATATACTTTATGGAGTAGGAGGCGGATTCTTCTTTAACCCAATGCTACAGACTATATAGAAAACAAAGAAACCCCAAACGCCCGACGATAAGAAATAAAACACTTCGGTTTATCTACACATTTAAAGCTATTCCATTTTCAGTTTAATACACACTCAAATATATATATATTTAATGTATCTTTTGTAGATGTATGTATAGACATGAGTACACTCAATACGGTATATATACTTATATATGGTACATTTGTGGTAAACATTTTACAACAGTTTTAGACAGTTAACAGCTCTTGGATTCCAGTTAGAGAGAGAGAGGGGCAAGTACAGGGGCAGGGTGCAGTGACTATAACTGCATCATATTTAAGTTCAAGTTTCTTTAGGCCAATTTCAACAATAAAATAGTTATCTAGCTTGACTGGCAAAATGCTTCTTGTAGAGAGTAAATATTCAATGGAAATTCTTCTTTTTCTCTTTTCTTTTCGTTTGTTTCTTTCATGAAGGTATACATAGAGATATATTGTATATATATATATATGTTTTCTATATCATTAAAGTTGTTCGATTTATCGTATGCTGTTGGTCCGAATTGGATATTGAAACTTTAACAAATTGGTTCACTTCGGTTTTTTTGTATAGTCCGCTCTTGGTTATCATAATTTTGTTAGATGAAAAGTATTTGTTTTTTTTTTTTTGGTAAGAGAGATTAAGGAGCCAGTAAGAAGTTAGCTAAAATCAATTGGAGTTCAGTCCTAAGTCAGGGATATGAAGAGATTTTATTTTAGGGCTGAGTACTCATCGTATATATATGTATATATAGTATTTCCTTTGTTAATTCACTGCTGTTGGCAAGTATCCTGCTCGTGGTTTAAGCTCACAGAAAATGGGAATAAAAAAACATACGCTGTTTGCCAATTAAGGCAAATATCATCTGGCTCTCGGCCGAGAACATCCCAAGGAGGAGTCCTTGTCCATCCACCATCTTTCTTGCTCGCACACTTGGCTAGTTATACATATTTTATTGTACGCAACTCTTGTTGGCAAACTGAATTTTTATGTTTATACTTTAATGCGCAATCGATACGAGGCAAAATTCAGCACGAGGGAGACTTGATATGTGCGCCGGGCTGCCTGTGTGTGTGTGTCTGGGGGTGTGGGTGTAGGTGTGGCAATAAAAGCCTCGCAGCCAAGAAAATGAAAATGAAAACGAATGGAAACGGAGCCTGGCTTAAATCCTAAGCCACATGTGTGATTGTGCTGCTCGTTTCGTATCTGTTGCCACGTTTTTTCCCAGTGTTTGCGGTGCGTGAGAGCGCAATAAAATTTAATTTGATGCAGGCACAAACAAAAGACCCCGTCCAGCCCCCACAGACCGCCCCCACAAAACGGCCGGAAAAAATTCAAATTTTTTTTCCCCCAGTAAAAAAAAACGGGGCGCAAAAACACTGCATAGTTCTCGGGGCTGCACAAAGCACAAAACCACAAATGCGGGCGGGACGGAAGTGGTTACAACTCCATGGAAAGAAGGATATGAAGCAGCCCCCGTCACCGCAGGCCAGTTTAGGGGGTAAAAACACAGCATAACGTGCAATAAAAATGTGCAGAGGCGGCAGTGGCGGCGGCCAAAAGGACCCTGAGGATACCGACAGTCTGCCAAGAAATAACTCAGTTCCGGGTAAAGAGTATGTGGTGTGTGTGTAGTGTAGGTGTGTGTGTGTGTGTGCTAATTAGGTTTGTGTTACAACGCTTTGAAACTCAATTTGAGGTGCTTTAAGCTGACCTTTGCTCGTTGGCACTTGACCCGCTTGGAATAGACAAGCGTCAAGGCTCGAGCCGCCATAAATTTCAACCGGCAAGGACATTAGACAGGCCCTGCTTTATATATACTATGTATATCGCACAGTATGCAAAACAGGCAAATCAATTGTCGCGTCGCCTGTCCAGGGACAGAAAATTGCCATTGCATGCAGCTTTCTACACTTTTAAACACATTTCAAACACGTTCCTTTTTGGGGGATTTAATTTCCACAAAGCCCGATCGATGCTTCATTAAATATATAAAATATATATGTATATATATCAAAGGAAATCATAAGCTCTTCCGTACGTACATAAATCAAAATCGCTTATTGATGTCTGCGCAACACGCGGTGGCGTATACTCGATGACATAAACGTGCCGCTAAACAAAGGGGACAATGGAGACAAGGAAAGGAGACCGCGGGATGGCGTATACATACAAGTGACATCACTCCGTGCGACAACAATAAACAGAAAATACATTAACTAATATATATATATGTATGTATATGTATGAAAACAATAGAGTGTGGCGACCCTGCCACATTAATTATGAGGCGTGACCATAAATAGATCCACCAATTGGTGGCGGCAACCCAAAACGATGAGGAATATGCTAACCACCTCCATTCACTATATTCACTATGTAGACTCTAGTCCCTGCTCAATACTTGCGGGCGAAGCTTGGCGTGCCCGGATTGAGCACGCGACAATAATGCGAACTGGTCACGCCATAAGGATCCCGATCCAGATCCAGATCGCCTGCCTCGTCGTAGTCGTCATCGTCGTCGCCAGTTACCAGCTGTTGATGAAGTTGCTGCTGCAGATGGTGTTGATGTTGATGTTGATGTGGATGCTGCTGCGGCTGAGGCTGGCGGCGACGCATGGACAACGGTCATTGACGCTGCTGGGCATTGCTGATGAACTCGCCGTGCTTTTGCACCTAGAAAATGGAGGCGAAAGAAGGTTTCGAAGGTGCCAAAGAGCATTAGGTTCTCTACTTACCACATCGGCCACAATGGGCTCCTCGATCTCGAGCCCCTGCAGCGTCTGTTCACGGCTCAAGTGCAGCTCATAGGAGTCCGTGGGAGTGACGAACACCACGCGATGCTTGCGTGTCTGCAGCACATTGGCAATTACCAGCTGGGGATGGAGGATGAGAAGGCGGTGGCGGAAGCGGAAGAATTTAGAATTACAGAGTTCTGGTTGTGGTTTTTCGCTCACCTTGTGCTTGTATTTGTTGAGGCTGTCACGTGCCTTCACAATCAATAGGCTCTCGTCCGTTTCCAGCTTAAAGGATACCACAAAGGCGTGCGGCACCCACAAGCTGGCGAGGGGCGCCAGCATTTTTGGCACCAGCTGCAGCGAAATCGTTGGCGCTCCATCGCCCGATTGCATTTTGTGGGTGGGCTGCAGAGAAAGGGGGAGAAAATCCAGCGTTGACAGCGGTTAGTGTTTTTAATGGAATGATGCGTATACGCGATGTAATATGGCTCGTTGGTTCGTTACCCACAAAAGCCACCGCCGTACAGCGTACAGCGTACAGCACAACATCCTCTTAAATGGAGAGGATGCCGCCGCACACACAATGAAACACAAACAGATACACCACACATTCACTCTCTCGGGCAGCAAAGTGTCCTTGCAAAATAAACAGAGAGACAGACAGACAGACAGACGACAAAATGAAAGGCCAGGGCTGGTTATTTCCTTTTTTCTTGTTTCCTTCTCCCTTTTCACTGGCATATGAATTACAACTAATTGAAAGCATAACTCAGCCGTAATGAGCTAACGGCAACGCCTGGCTGCACATTCCCCCTACAAGGCTCTTTTTTTAAAGCCTTTCAAAATATATACGATGTATATTGCACATACGCCGCGTGGGCCACCCTCTCAGAGAGGGAGAGCAACTTGTTGAGTGCGTCCGTTCTCATTAACTGGCCGTAAGCTGCTCTAAGCTGCTGGCTGACCAGTCTCATTTATCCGGGAGCGCCTTTGTGCCGGACAATACGGAAGGACAGGCCAGACAGACCGACCACGCCTAAGTAGCCGGAGGACGACGACATTGTGCATTGAGAGAAGAAATGAAAAATTTAGCTCAAGGCATTAAGTCGACAACAAAACAAGCGAAGGGAAGAAGTCGAACATGAAAAAGAGGAGGAAGGAAGGGACTTTAAGCTTTTTGGAGGGAGAAAAGTTTTGTGGCTCTCGCTATAGCTGGGAAATGCTAGCAGCTGTTGACATTGAATTCGCTTTCCACTGCTTTTCCTTGTCCTTTCCCTCCAGCACCTACAGCCTAGCCTGTAGTAAGTAGTCTGTGTGTGCTGTGCGTTGATGCGTGCTCTTGTAAAATCTTTTGATTTGATTTGCGGATCTCGGCACGTCGCCTTTTTGTCCTGCTTGCCTCGAAAGTTTACTCTTTTAATTTTCTGTTTGTTTTTACTTATTACAATTTGCTTTTGGTCTCCACACAGAGCCCCCCGCAGCCCGCTTTGGCCCAAATTAATTCAAATTGTGTAGAGTGTAGTGCAGCCCCGCTATCTCCCCGTCCTTGCATAAATTTGTAAAGGCTTTTAGGCCTTGTTCTCTCGAGGGCGTGTGCGTCGTCGTCGTCGTCGTCGTGATGATGCGATTGTGAAATTGAATTTTTAGTATCGTCTTCCCTTGAAGTGCCCCCCATACATACCCATTCATTTATATGTATGTTAGCGGCGACAAACTTTTGGCAAGTGGCTTCGGGAAACGTGTCTCGACTGTGGTTTGACTTGTTGGAATTCGACCTTGGCTTGGCATGGAGCCTGGCTTCAAGAGCTGGCCGCTGTATGAGTTTTCAATTCACCAAAGGGAAACTTTGCTAATGGGGAAAAATAGATTTTAGTTGCCTACTTTCCAGGGCGAATGAAATCCTTGAAGCACTCAAAGAGCAGCAGCTCACACTCAAAGGTAGTTGCAACCTGCAAAGGTAGTTGATTGCTTCTATTTATACTGTGCCAAGTGGTTATTATGCAAATCCAAATCGATTTGCAGGCAATTCGTGTAGCCCCGGGAATAAGACTTCCTCCAGGCAGCTCCTACCAAAGACGAGGCCACAAATATGCGCATATATTTGGGCTAGACACGTGCATAAACATCAACAGGCCATTCTCGCCATTTAGGGTATTCTCGGCATTTTCTTCCGCCTTTCCGCCAAAAGGTTGCTCCTGCCGCTGTGAGAGCTTCAAACAATTTAATCAAGTGAGCGGACGATTTGTGGCTAACACCCATGAACGCGCACAACACAGAAACACACACAGACACGAAGGATGGGCAGACGGACGGGCTTGTTCTGAGACAAAATGGGCGAGTGTCTTGAGCAGAATGGCGAACGGGAAATGCACGAGCTGAGCGGAAACAGGGCGTGGGAAATGCTACGACGATGCTTGGCATTGGCATCGGCATCGGCACCGGAATCACAATCAGGCTCAGGCGGTTAGCTGGAAAAGTTTCTCGTGTTTACCACCCATAGCATCTACAATTTGAAATACAGATACAGTCAAGGCATTAGCACAAAAAATTGCAAACAAAAAAGGGAGGAAATCTGGGAAATTGCCAGCATACTTCATAGAATTCATTTTATTGTTTGCGAAAGTCCAACAGTAAGCCTTTGTGTAACAGGATCCCGTGTTTCTTCTAAAAAAATATACCTTTAACTGGCATATTTTTCACTTATTCACTTATTTGAATGAGTAAATAATATTAGAGGCATTAACTTTGCTTTAAATATAAACTAAGAAAATTACTATCCACAACTATTGAGTTTATTCAGTTTTGTCTCCGATTAAACGCCTGATTAAACTATTTAAGGACACCCTCTTTAAAAATATTGCTGAAAATATTCCTTTGACCTTAGCTGTTTGTTCATAGAAAGTGCATGTGCGATGGTATGCAAATGCAAACGGGCAGGTAAATAAAGAGGGCTGTCAGGTACAGCCATTCACGCCCCACCAATGGACATTTGATGCACTTGAAAGCCTTTTCTCGCTGCTCCTCCCCAACCTGCCGCTCCTGCTCCTCCTGAATATGCGCCATCAAGTCAGCTGACAGACTGCGCGGGGCTGAAGCGTGGGGATTGTGACAAGTAAACACCAGCAGGCAGGTCCACCCACCCGATATATAAGAATGGATGGTTTAATGGATGGGTTGGGTGGGGCTAAAGGTGAAGGGACACTCACAGCGTTCGCGTGAGTGGCAGAAATCCTAGTGAAGCGTAGCGCAGAAACACGGTAACAAGTGAAATTATGCAAATCAAATTATACGATGACAATGTTAAGGCTGCTGGCTGGCGGACAAGGCCACGAGGCCGTTGAGAGCGGCACTGACATCCTGCGATAAGGCTTCTGTGGCCAGCAGCAGCAGGAGATGAAGGAGCTGGAAGAGCAACCACCATAGTTGACTTAGCCCAGTCGAACGTCAATAATGTGGAGAGGAAATGTGTCACGGGCAGACCGGGGACATCCTTAACAACTGGGAATCGAATGGAGGCACCAGGCTCAAGGGCAGTGCACACAGTGAAAAACTATCAAGGGCCATAAATAGTATTTCTAGAATTTAATTCAGATGCTTAAGCTGTGAGCAGGCACTATAAGTAATGAAATTACATTTTATGAGACCTTTAACCTTTACTCAACGTTATTTATATCTTATTTAAAAGAAAGTAAATTATAAATATTACTTTAAAGAGATCCCAGAATCCTATTTTAATTCCTATTCGTAATCGAACCTTTTAGAGAGTTTCAAAATCCCAAGTAATTACTTAATCACCATTTCGTATGTTTTCTATTTCCCTTTGATTTTTGTTACTGTGCAGCTTTGAGAATCGATAAAAACCAATTTCCACTCACTTCGCACTCGCCCACTGACAAGCACAATCAATTACGAGATTTCCCACATGGCCGCCCCACTTCGAACATCCCACATAATCCGGACTCCGGACTCTGGACTCTCAACTTACCATCATGTCCTCCGGTATGTAAAAGTCGGATACGGCCGCCGCCAGGTAGAGCACAGCCCGCTGCTCGAAGGCGGCCAGGCACTCGCAGGCGGCGCGCAGCAGCCACATGTAGTCCACCACGCTGGTAAAGTTCACGTACAGGATCATCTGCGTCTCGCGGGCAATCTTATACTTGGCCAGAACCGGAGCGAACACGTCCACCGAGTCCGGCTTGATGGCTATCGTGGAGCTCTGGCTATTGTCTGCGATGTCCAGCATGTCGAAGAACTGCTGGCCGGTAAAGTGGCGAGTGAAGGGCTCCAGTGACTTGTGGCGGTGCATGAAGATCACGGCATAGTCGTGGTCCAGGAAGTATTCCGCCGAAGCGGAGCCACGCGTTCCAGCGCTGAAGTTGTCCACGAATCGCACTGTGTTGTGCTCGAGGGGAACTGTCGTGCCGCCGGACTGGAATTTGAAAAAGTGGAGGCATTACATTAAAGTTTAACTAACTATCCATAAACGTAATATGGGCAAATCCCCAGAAAGGTCCACCGCGGCCAAAAAACTTAAACTTCTCTAAAATGTTTTTTTTCAATATTGTAACTTTGGGAAATGGTCCAATTGATTCAGTTCGAAAGGCTTTACCATATTCTAAAAGAAATTTCGATATATTCGAAAGCATATTCGCGAAAACGCGATTTTTCATTATTTTAATGAAAAACATCATAAAAATAGACCTGTTTTCTTTTTAAGAAATCTTCTAAAAGGATGCTTTATGCTTTGACTTTTGTTTTCTAATATCACTAGAAGAATGCAAATAGTCAAAATAAAACGGATATATGATCTTCTAATTTACTTAAATATTAAAAAACAACACGCAAAGTATGATGGAACAAAGTGTAGCGTGCGACACGTAGCGTGCGACACAATGGGTTAACGGCTTTTCTAAAAATCCGTAAACATTATTAAGACCAAACGGTCGGATTTTGTCTTCTAATATTATTAACTTTCTTGAGGATATTATCTTTCATAGGGTTCATTTGCACTATTCGCTAAAAATTGCGTTTGAAATGAAAATTTTGAAAATAACTTCCACTTTGTGTAGCGTGCAACACGTCACAATTTTATCAATTATTTTCAAAACAGTGACTCCAGTGAAATTGAACCTTATACCCTCCGAAAGTACTCTCAATTCAC
>VNJS01014946.1:0-15531 GCA_008042575.1 Drosophila watanabei
CTTAAAATTTCACGTTGGATTTCAACAGAAGTTTTTTTAGGGTCTTTTTTAGACTTCCTTACAATCTGACGATCCGTGTGTTCCGATGTTTTCCGTGGTCTTTTGTTCCGTGGAACATTCTCCGTTGTGTTAAACTTTTTTATATGTTTAAGAGCACCAAATACCATCTTCTCCGAACAATTTAGTTGCTTTCCAATGGCCAGATACGTCTTTCCAGTCTTTCGAAGCTCGAAAATCGACTTGCGCATAGCCGAAGTACAACTCTTTCCTTTTCCCATATCAACCAAAATTTCTGATCAGTAAAAACGGTTAAAATAGGTTTCTTAATATGTAATTAGTATACACATACTTAACTTTTTTTTATTGGTCGAAGAATTCCTTGTATTAAAATGTTATAGGGAAATCTTTCTAATTAGGTGGCACACTTGATTTTTGACTTTTAACGAAAAAATTTTTTTTTTTGCCAAATGAAGCTTATAAATGTGACGCCTCTTTTTCTGTGGAATGACAGACTTCCGACGAAATAGGAATCGAAAAAATTGTTTCATTTGATCGCTTTGGATCATTTTTAGAGCAAAAAAACTTACATGGGTACCCATCTTTCTAATTAGTTGTCAACGGCTGTATATTCTTGATAGATACTCTACGGGCGCATCGATCTAGCCATGACTCTTTTTTTATACCCTGTCGGGGTATTATATTATCAGTTAAAAGCCTGAAACGAAGTGAGAGTCGTTTCCGAGCCTATAAATCATATCTATTCTTGATTAGCATTGACAGCCGAGTAGATCTAGCCATGTTTTGGGTGAAAACAAATTTTATTACATTTTTCGAAATTTTATAAGGGATTTTATCATCAAAATTGTCAAAAATTCACAATAAAATTTAATTTTTAAAATTGTAAGTTTAGTGCTAAATTTTAACCTTATAAAAACTAGCATAGAACAGCTTTCTAAATTGAAATTAAGGCATTTTTGACTACGTTATGATCGATTTTCATGCAAGAGTACATAAACTTGGGCTTCCCGAAGTTAGCTTCCCTTCTTGTTCCACTAGACTTGGATTTTCTTGAGTTATAACTTATCAAAAACTATAAAAATACAAGTTTAAAAGTTATTATATATTATATTATAGTTATTATTATTATATTATAGGTGTCATGCTTTTCACAAACTTATGAAATTGCGTATTCAACTTTTTCTTCGAGTGCCCTTCCCGCCAAATGCGACAATTTAAGGCGCGAGTGCCCATCACTGTCAACGTTCAGCAGCGCCGTTGATTGAAAAGTCAGTGTAGGGTCGCTCGAAATTATTTTATCTGCAAATGCAGCACAATCGGAGGCGGACAGCGGCAGAGTCAACCCCTCCGCGGGCCTCCAGCATATGTTCTCTCTCCCGTCCACATGTTTATTAATTGCCTGTGAGAGCTTTCGTTTGATTTCGCCTCAGCGAGTCGTCGTTTTTCGTTCTTTTTTTCGTACATATTCCATATATTTTTTAGCTTGTTTTGTCTCCGCCTCCGATTCACATTCAATTTATCTGCGCAGTTCGGTCAGTGGGTTCTCGTAGCTGTTTTCTATTTTCTGCATATTTCGATGGCTGCCTGCCTGCCCCCTCTATAAGCTTATCTATTCATAAGTATACCCTCTTGGACGAGGAGCTATTGTGAGGAGCACTTGTAACTGGCATTAGGTTAAAACTCTTAGTTAAAGTCTTCAATTTCTTACAATTCGTAACGATAACTCAATGAAATGGTTCAACAGTTGGTTTTTAATGGGGTGAAGCTAGTGGACTTTAAAGTTCTGTGGAATTTGCAAATTTTGCACACTGATCAGGTCAGAAATTAACTATTATTCCCGAATTTTAACTACATTTGGCCTATTGATCGATAAATACCTCTAACTATGTATCAATATCGAAAGGAAAAGTCCGATATCATATCGAAAATTTCATAAACTTGGACTTATTGATATTACAATAGTATAGAACAAACCTTTTGAAGTTTTTTATTTAAAGTATTAAAAACTTCAATAAAGTACATAAATTACTTTAAAATTATTTTTAACAATGTTTTAAAATATGTTTAATCGATATATTGAAAAGGCAATCAATTTATCGCTTATAAAGTGTTTACATACAGTTGGAATATTCGATTTATATATATTGGAGTTCAAATATCAGATACACCACTGATTTTCCTAGATTTTCTGCCATCTTTAAAAGAATTTTAGGCGTTAACTTTTTAGCTCGTACAAGTTAATGTAAAAACCTCTCTACCTATAGACTTCCCGAATCCATTCGGATATGGATTTCCCCTTTCTGTTGTCTACCTTGAGGCGCCTTGAGCTTGAGAGCTTTTCCCCTACCAAGAACTCGCACTTTATATTCAAAGATTCACTTGTGCATAAATTAGCGCCAAGCAAAATCAATGCTGAGCAAAGTAATTATTTGTTGCTATTATTATTATTATTGGTTGATGATGTTTGGTTGTGTGTGCTCTGTGATCTTGACTGACAAGAGAAAAACTAGATTGTCAAGCCGCATGTAACGACCTGGCCAGAGCGCAGTGTTGATAATTGCGAATTTCGAATTGCAAATCGCAACTGGCAGTCGCATTTGCATTTGCATTTTCCCAATGGTTTCCCAGCTGGCATGCGCGGTATTGAGCATACTCCCCGATGTCGTCTATATAAGCTATAGCCATTCGTGTGAATGGAATGGCCAGAGCATTCCAAGACACAATGACTGATCGGTGCTAATGACGGCCAACACGTGCCCGTCCCCGTCCCCGTTAGCCATTCGCATTCTGGCCAGCATGAAAGCCACTCTGTGATAACGCCTGCTGTTGTGGCCCAGTGTGGCCCAAAACAGACGCAACTGACTCACAGCGAGTGTGTTTGTGGGGGGGGGCAAAACCCAACCCCCCGAAGAGCCTCCCCTAATCGCAACCACCTTCCCCATTCCGGCTCTCTGTCTCCGTTCACTGCCCCCTTGTGCATCGCCTGATGTCATCGGCCAGTAATGCGTTGGATCGCTGGATCGCTCTCCTTATCACGCCAATTGAACTGCCAGGTTGCCCTCTTCAGGCCACTCCAACCCATCTGTTGTTCCCTGTTGGATATTGTTTGTGCAAATCTTTTAAATTTCAGACGATGCCTTTAGAGGAAGCGTAACCATAATTTACTTTTACGATTGTAACTGCCCGACTTCAGTCTAAATGCACAGCTATATTTTAAGTAATGTAACAAGTAATGTTTGTTGTTCTTATTCTCCTAGCCACTTGGTTATATTTCTTACTCACTCATAGATCACCAGAACAAATGTTTAGGAAAGTACCCAAGGAATATGTCAAGTATGACATTTTAAGGCCCTAAACTTTATGGTGCTCACCGGAAAACGGTCAATAGTGTTGGTGAAATTCCCATTTTGATCTGGATAACGTACGGAAATCGACGCTATATATAAATATTTAAACAATATATATATAATGAATGAATCAGAAAAAAAACACTCAGTGTGGAATTCGCAAAAAAAAAAAAGCAAAAAACAAACAAAAAAGAAAACAATGTGTAGGCACAGGCAAGAGGCAACTCTTGAGTTCCTTTTGTCTTTAGACTCTAGATGTAATTTTCCGAACTTTGCATATTGAGTATATAGATTAATCCGATCCGTAAAGAAGGGAAACTATTGAACACAATCGACAAAGCTTCGAAGAACTGGGAACTGCCGGGCCGCTGGGAATCCAAGTCTGTCGAGATTTAGCGTTCTAACAATTTATTGCGAAATTGGAATTCAGGCGCATAACAATTAATAATTATTACTCGTTAACAGCTTAACTTGATTCATATATATTATATATAGTATATTATTCACAACACATTCTCGCACACACTGTCACAGCACACACCACACACACTCACACACCACTGTTGGAATCGTTTCAACAACAACAAAAATGTGTTAAAAAAAAAAGAAACAGATTGTAAGGAGCGGGTTTTCTTAGTTTAAATATTTGGCAGCTCAGCTCCAGCTACTACGACTAGTGCAGGGACTACTCCTCCGGGTCCTCGTGGTTGGTGGTGGTCACCGTCTTCTCCTGACGCGTGCTGGTCGTTGTGGTGCGCGTCAGTGTGAAGACCCCGGTGGTGCCCACCTCGTCCAGGGGCTGGGCAATGATGGTGGATGTGGTGCTCTGAAAGAGGAGCAGGAAGGAAATGTAAATAGTCAACTAAAAAGGGTCAAGGTCGCTGGACTTACGCCATTCTTGGTCTCCTCGGGGCTCCAGGAGCGCTTGTCGTCCAGGTCCTTTGAGCAACAGCCTCCCATGGTGTTGTGTTGTGTGTATTTGTATCTAGGGACTCCTTGCCGGTGGCTTGAATCTCTGTCCAGGGACCACTCTTGTTTGTTGTTGCTTCAACTCCGCACGTCTGGCAGCGAATGGTGCGCCGCTCGCCGGTGTTCACTTGTTAGCCCAGCCCCAGCCCCAGTCCCCAGTCCCAACCGCAGCCCAACCCGAATCCGAATCCGAATCCGATTCGGAATCGGAATCGGAATCCAACGACAACATTCGTCGTCGCTTTAGCGGCTGACGTCGCCGCTGGAGTCGTCACAGAGCTCCATATCAATTCTAGAAATATGTCTCGGCGAGCTCGTATATTATATTGTATTGTGAGGAATACAATAAATAAAGTATACCTATACTTACACACAGCTCGCAGCTTGCTGTGCAAACAGCAAAGCACCGCCGTACTTCGGCACAGGAACGGGAGCGGGACGGAGGAAACTGTTACCGATCCCCCGAAGCTCACACAGTCATCATTCTTATTTTCTTTTATTTTGCTGGAAAGGTTCTTAACGTTCTTAACCGTTCACTTTGCCCATCGAGTGATGAGGTGCGTCGTTCGCTGGTTTTTTCGATTCCAAAGCTTCCGTTGTTGTCTGAGGCCCACAAGGCATTCCGTAGTTCACACAAAGGATGGGGCTTCTCTTGAGTGATTCACTCGGATGCAATGCTCTAAATTTGTCAAATGATTTCATTCAGATAAAGAGGCAGGCAATAATGATAGAGTGTTGTGACTAGTTCTCATTTCAGAGGAACACAAAACCCCTTGTTAAAGTCGAACAACAAGTTTAACTATTAGATTAAGCCAATTATCTGCAAAGACAAAAAGCTAAAGAGATCTCTGTGTGGCAATCGAGATAATTAGAAGCTCTTAACGGAAGTCCAGGTGGTACTCTATTAAGGACTGCTATTCATATCGAAGGCTGTCCACAGACAAGAGATAAAAATAATAATAATAACATCTAATGCTGGCAATAAATAAATTAATCGCATTAATGCGCAATGAATGAGTGGGATGGATGGGCGGGCCGGACTTATCTTGTTGATATAAATAGTGTGTCGTCGTCGGATCATTCACACGATCATCATTTGCCAGCGTCGGCACATATAGTAATAATACATATATATAGCCGGGACTGGGGACTGTACTCAAAGAGATCCCATAAATTGAATTACTTTCCACTGATTCTTTGTGTATTTACCCGTGCATGATGGGTACAGTTTGCTGTGGGCCACAGATTAGATACCGCCTCTAGTACATGGCCAATAATAGCCAAGTGACCGATATTGGTATCTGACCTTGGAACGGGAGTGGAGTGCCATGGAGTGCCGTGGAGTTGCCGGTGTCTCTGTTTCCCTTTCCCTCTCATAATTAAATCACTGACAGTTCCACCGATAAAGAGTCGAGCTGTAATTAGGTGACAAGTCCACAGACTCGGATATGAATGGCATGCAAATAGGCGGGCGTCCCACTAATTCTCCTATCGTAATTGGGTGCAATATGACGAGTGAACAGAGGCAATTACCGATAAGCGGATGGATGGATGGATGGGTGGGTGGATGAGGCACACACCCTCCTCTCTGTCGGTTCACTCATGTGACTGGAATTTCGCACACGAATCAGTCGCGCATCTGTTATCGAACGTGGATATGGAAAGGGTTATCGAAATCTGTTGCATAACTGTAATTGTTACTGATAATCGAAATCTATGTTATCGATACCATTAATTAAGAATTAATAATGTTAAACCTACAGTTAACTTTCACGCAACTGATGTTTTAATTCGCTGTCTTTTTCATGAATCTAATAAATTTCGATCACTTTGGTTATCGAAGAAATCGAAACAATTTAACAAACTGTTATTCGAGTTATATTCAAGACCACTGTGACAGTTGTTGCTTTCTTAAACTCAAAAAGTGTTACTGGTTCAGTACGTGCTCCTCCAAGGTGAGACTTTTGGAACTATCTCTGGCTCCTACACTCCCCATTGATAGGGCACACAGAGTCAACCACAAAAGTGGAGCATTTCGAGCAAACAAACCATAACAGACACACACAGGGGTTCGTCATGCGTTGTCGGCAGATGACATAACTCGGTCGCTATCAGGGCTATCCACATAAAGAACAGATAATTGCCAGATATGTGTCAATATTAGACTCATCCGTATACTCTTTCCTTCGTTGCAGATCCACAATGGACAGATCTACGACAAGGACACGCTCTTGCGCGCTCTTATGGCGGCCATGTCGCCGCATGTCTTTATCCCACAATACTGGCGCTCGGAGCGGAGCAGTGTCATGTTCTTTACGGACGACTACGAGGTGGCCGAGCGCATCCAGCACTTGGGCAGGAATGCCCAGCTACCGGACGGATTCCGCCTGATGCCGCGCGTGCGCAGCGGCATACCGCTGGTGGCCATCGACGACAACCTCAAGGAGAAGATGAAGGTGGTGATGGCCAAGCGCTACAACATACAGACCAAGGCCCTGGATCTGTCGCGCTTCCACACCGATCCCGACCTGAAGCACATCTTTTGCCCGCTCTTCCGCACGAACGTGATGAGCACCGCCATCGACATAATATGCGAGAATATACCCGATCTGGAGGCCCTCAATCTCAACGATAACTGCATGGCCAGCATGGAGGCGTTCAAGGGCGTGGAGAAGCGCATTCCCAATCTCAAGATCCTGTATTTGGGGGATAATAAGGTGAGTTCACCAGGAGGGTCTCTCGTTTCTTCTTACCAACCTTGCTCTTGCAGATCCCATCGCTGGCCCACCTGGTGGTGTTCCGCAATCTGAACATCCTGGAGTTGGTGTTGAAGAACAACCCGTGCCGCTCCCGCTACAAGGACACCCAGCACTTTATCAGGTATACTATGGTGTGATCAGTTCTCTGCTAACCTTTCTAGAGGATGCTGCCGCATTGAGTCCGTTCGACGTGGGAGTCGCCGCGTCGGGAGTCACAGAGGAATTAGGATTAGCATATTATATTCCATATTGTTCTGTTGCCTCCGTTTCTGTTCTTTTTAGAAGCGTATGCGCTGCCGAGTTGCGGCCACACACAGAAGACCAGGATGAGCCCAGGGTCCTTGAGAAGGCCTTCAGCCTTCAGGATATTTTTTCCTTTTCGTTGTTTAGAACAACCGACTGAGCAGGCAAAGGCACTTTGGGGCAAGAAGCTTTCCAAAAATAAAGAGCTGCATCCAAAGCAAAGAGCAGCACCTAAGGTGGATCAGAGGTTTTTAGGCAGGGCACTAAAAAAAAGATAAAAAAGAAAGAAAAAGAAAACAAAAAAAGAAAGAAAAAGAAAAGAAAAGGAAAAAAAAAGAATTCTAAAACCCAGCAAAAGTTCCATTAAAGCAAACTACACTTTCGACAGTATGGCAACGCCAAACATACTTTACACGCACACATCTATATACACACACACACACACACACGCGCACAGTATACCTGCACCGCTCGCACTTCCACTGAGACAGGTGAACATGCATCAGTCCCAAGCAGAGCAGCAATAACAACAACAACAATAACTAGATATAACGTTGGCAATGCAAAATTGATAAAATCCACCGACCCACCCACCGCGCACCCCGCAGCAACTCATACGGGCACACGCACACAGCCGCACGCGCACAGTGGCGAGTGTTTCGTGTCACGAGCACGCGTGCCGTGCTGTGTTGTCGTGTTGCTCCTTGTTGCTTTTGCGGCGGCTGTCAAGAAGAGGAGGTGAAGGCGGAGCAGTGAGGTGTTGGGTGCGCAGCGACCAGCAGCAGGATTACGACGACAAGCAGTTAGAGAGAGACAGAGAACTGGTAAAACCACCTGACTCTAAGACGGACTAGGACTAGGACTTGGAACGCTGCTGGCGTCAGCGGCTGCAACGTGAAAAGCACTGAAGTTGTTTTGCGGGCCGTTTACAGTTTAATTTTGTGCGGTTTTTGTATTGGGCGCATGCTTCGCCTGCGGATGCGATGCGCGTGTCACGCACGAACCAAACACACACGACCACAACGATCGAACAAGTTTGAACTAAAGTGATGGAGCAGCTAGCTTTGGCTTGCTGCTGTCACTCATATCAGTCAGCTTTTGCTTGGGGTTACATAGCTCAAAATGAAAAAAAAAAAAAAAACGAAAAGAAAAAATGGAAAAAAAAGGAAAAAAAAAGAAAAAAAAAAGATACAAATGTAAAAAAAAGACACTGAAAAGATGCTCTATAGTGGCACAGTAATGCCCTGCTTAAACGTTCTCTTGTTGCGCCTGCATTCAGAGTCACTACAATCGCTTCCAAAGGGCGCGCACAATGGCCGCCATCGAACCAGTTCCTATGCCTTTTCAGCGGCCCAAAAGGCTCTAACAAGAAAGCGAGCTAGTCGAGAGTAACGGTAAAGCTATATGATCCACAATGATATGTGAGAACAAGGCGCTGGGCAATTCCTGGGCTTCGTCTGCAACTGCAACTCGTGCAGGGCATGCTCCGCACCAAAGAGCCAGTCCATTTAATTATTATTTCTCGCTATTTAAATCGCATATCAACAACCCTCATCGCAGCGAAACCCGTCGCAAGTTTCCCAAACTGCTCAAGTTGGTAAGTTAATGACTCTTATTATACTTTAAAACAATTTTAGATGGGTCCTACACAAACTATACAAAGACAATTTAAAGTATAAGATGCGTAGTGCCAGAGAGGAGCAGAGAGCTAGGTCTCCCGTTCTCTCTCTTTTTCCAATGTATGCGCGTTACGCATCTTATTCCTCTTATTTAGTCTTTGGTCCTTCTTTCTTTCAGTCTCTTAGCCTAACTTTAAAATTAAATAAATCAGAATAGCTATTCGAATCTGATCTTGAAGGTCCTTAGGTACCTTACTATTTTTACAACTGACATTTAACGATAAACCTCACTCACCATACTTCGATTTATTACTACATTTTTACTACAATCAAGTCTAACTTTCATGTTAAATTATATAAAATTAACCCCTTAAATCCTTCCCTCATAGAGTGAGTTTTATGATCCGTCAAGTCCCCTTTACTGTTAGCCAAATCTACGCATCCCAACATTACTTAACCCCCAAAATGTAAACCAAATATTACTAAATGTAGGATGGCGAGACCCTGGGACCGCAGGTTGACTTCGATCTGACTGAATCGGGACGCATGCCCGAGACCAAGGCCTCCTTCCTGTGCGACAACGCCGGAGCGGAGATTGTGCGCCAATTCCTGGACCAGTACTTCCGTATTTTTGACTCGGACAACCGTCAGGCGTTGCTAGATGCCTACCACGAGAACTCGATGCTCTCCATAACGATGCCTTCGGCGAGTCAGGCGGGCAGGTGAGTGCCTCCAACTGACATCTCCTCCACAGTGTCCTGATTCCTACTCTCTCTCTCGCCTGCAGACTAAACAACTTCTGGAAGTTCAATCGCAATCTGCGCCGCGTGGTGAACAACGATCGGGATGACCACCGCACCCGTCAGCTGAAGTACGGGCGTCTGGCCTGTGTGTCCACGTTGGACGAGTGGCCGCGGACGCAGCACGAGCGTCGCACCTTCACCGTTGACTTGACCATCTTCAATGTAAGCAATGCAATTCTTTCCTCTTATGCAAGTTAATTCCTGGTAATTAACTAATTCCTAGGCATCAATGATGGTCTTCACCGTGACTGGACTGTTCAAGGAGCTGAGCCGCGAGCCCGGCAATGCCAACTACGATCTGCGTCACTTTGCCCGCACCTTTGTCGTGGTGCCGCAGAACACCGGCTATTGCATCCGCAACGAGACCATCTTCGTGACCAGTGCCACGCATGAGCAGACACGCGAGTTCAAGCGCTCGCAGCACCAGCCGGCTCCCGGAGCTATCGGAGCCTCGACAAGTGCCGCCGCTGCTGCTGCTGCAGCAGTTACCTCCCCTGCGGGATCAGGTCTGCAGGGTCGTCTCAATCCCGGAGGCGTGGGCAGTGTGGCGACCGTGGCCATTTTACCAGGAGCACCATTGGGCCCCACCAGTCCGGTGGCCAGTGCCGGAGCACCAGCAGCGCCGGCAGTAGCACCTGGCCCAGTGGCGCATGACGAAAACACGAAATTGCAAATGATTCAGGCCATGTGTGCTCAGAGCCAGATGAATGCGGCCTGGAGTCGCAAGTAAGTCTGATTCCCAGCAGCAGCTGTTGCTAATTATATAGAAATCTTTATTAACATCTTCTTTTTCCCTAAAAATCACAGATGCCTGGAGGAAACAAACTGGGACTACAACCATGCCGCCTATGTGTTCGAGAAGCTCTTTAAGGACAACCAGATACCGCCCGAGGCCTTCGTAAAGTGAATGCATCAGATGGATGCAGGAGAAACTGCTGCTGCTCAGAAGCAGAGATGATAGAGAATAGAGTTTAGAGAATGAAGAACAGAATAGAGAATAGAGAATAGAGAACAGAGAACAGAGCAGACAGGTCACAGAACATGAGGGCCAAGTGCCACCTAACTGAATCTACAGCAGGAGCCAAGCAGGGCGAGCCAGAGATTCAGAATCGTTAATATAATGTTAAAGATACTGTACATGTGCACACTTTTTGTTTTTTCGTTTATAAATACTACACCTTATCATTGTAATAAATAAGAGCATGCGTTTGCGGCCATGACCAACCGCATGCTCTTGCTAACCCAACGGGTTTTGGATAGGTTTATTTATCTCGCCTTAAGTTCTCTCTGGCCCTCTTTAGCAATTGTGGCATCACGAAGCAAAGAGCTAGAAAATACATATAAATATATTTAACACAAAACTGAAATGCTGGCCTTGAGCCAAGAGTTTAAGTGCCGAATTGCTGTCAGTTAGTCACCACCCCCGCTTCCCAATCCTTTCCTTCCCCTCCCAAGTAGCCTTACCAAACGTAATTAATTAGATAAAAACACTTTGGACAAGCAATTTCAAACAATGAATGATATCTATGTACATTTTTGACGACGCTAACGAAGACTCAGAAACCAACATTACCTTTTTGTTTCCTTGGTAGCATTATTATTACAATTACACATAAGTTTCAGTTGATTAAGAGTTGCGGTTTATAGGAGGTATATGCATAACATACTTATTACCTATAAGGCCAACGAAAAATAAATATATATCAGAAGCAAATGTAAATACTCTTAAATGTTGTTTTTATTTGGACTGGACCAATAATATAATATTATTCATATTATTGAGATATTTCCTTAAAAAGGTGAAAGCGGCATAGTTTTAAATAGGTGCATTGTAGGGACTTTCAATCGATATTTGTATATGATAGTTTTCTGGGCAAATCACAACGCAAGGACATCAGGATATTTATTGTCCTGTCTGGCAACACCAACATTGTGAACAATTTAAGTATGACCAGCTCCCGGGAATATCCATCCGGACAAGTTTGGACCATTAACAAACCTAAAAGAAGGCAAGCATACTTCACTTTTCGCGCGATATTTAAACTATAATTACAAGTTTTTTACTGAAAACATGTGCTTTTTGTTTTAAACAATATAGGTTTAATAGAAAGAAAAACTTGTTTTACAGATTATACAAAACTAAAACTAATTAATGCATTTTTGGCTTAGTTATAATTTAAAAAAAAATTAATATATTTTAGTAATTTGGTAATATTTTATATTTATTTCCTTGCAAGGCATTATAATTTCAGTTGCTAGCTTGCAACAACGTAAAGAAGTCATTCCCGACCCTATAAATCGGATATATTCTTGATCAGCATCAACAGCTGAATCGATCTAGCCGATAGAAAATACATTTTTTTAAATTTTTACAAATTGTTATAGGGGGTTAGTTGCATCGTCAAAATTTTAAACAATTAACAAAAATTTTAAATTTAGTAATCAGTATTTTTAAGCTAATTAAAATTAACAGAGAAAAGCTTTCCAAATTGAAATTAGAGCATTGTTGACTAAGTTATGATAGATTTTAAGTATGGTCCCTGGTCCAATTGCAAAGTTTAAGGGTATAAAAACTTCGGCTTCCCAAAGATAGCTTTCTTTTGGTTTTAATAATAAAATAAACCTTTAAAATATTTGATATATCAATATAATGGATGCTATCTGTACATTATTATATTGGTATCTGAAAATGTTTAAATTTATATTTAAAATTTATTTGTCAACGTAAAAATATTAATTAAACCAATATTTATACAATATCAAACTATTATTCCTCTAAGCGATACAAAAATTTACAAAAACAATTTAAAAATTGTAGAAAAAAATTCTATTTAAAAGGCACATTCCATAGCATACTTTTGGGCTTTCTTATGTTTTTCCATTCAATGCGATTTCTAAGGACAATGAAAAAGAAACTGGATTTCCTCTAAAAAAGGATTGTTAAACTATCAAAATCTAGTTTAAAAACAAACTTAAGTTACTTTGCAAGATGACCCCAAAGAAGCGACTCCTTTGTGAAAACAGAACCAGTTCGGTAGAAAGCCTTGGAGCAACCACTCCCGGGTCGCGTTTCCATTGTCCTCGCCGAGGCGAGACAGCGCCCAAATGCCGCGAGGAGTGTGTGCGTCTGGGACCTAGGTCCTGTAGGTAGGTCCTGTTCTAGGCCCATTGTGCGTGGCCCTTTCGGAGCGTGTGACTGCGCCCCGGACAACAATGGAGTCAAATAACAAAAAGCTTTTCTAGCGTCGCGCAGCTTTCCGGATTCGGGATTTTCGGGATTTCAGCGAAGGTTTGAGTTTGGGCCACAGCTGTCCGGCATTCAACAATTGGTCAGCAACTGGTCAGCGTGAGAAGCAGCGGGCGCCCAGCCTCCCAAGCTGACCAGCTGGACCATTGTCGCTGTGGTCCAGACAATGGACACGGGATCGGCCTGCAACCGGACCGCATTGTTATTCAAAAGAAGCTGGACGACTAGCGGGATCAGGACCAGAACCAGAACCAGGAGGATGCCCGCATCTGTCGCGGATCTCTTGGATCGCAAGACTCAAATGGCGCCCAAAAAATATGTCCAAACTTGTCTGCCAAGATCCGATTCTAACGGTCAGATGTCCAGCTGCCACAAAATCAAGGAAATTTAAATCTTATGGCTTAAAATATGCCTTTACCTATATCGATGTCGTTTATATATTTTTTCTGTGTGTATTTTACTGACTTCGGGAACTTGAAAAGGACTGATAGTGCCACTGACACTGGTCCTGGCACTGGGGCGTGGCTCGATAATGTTGTCAGCTCTCAATTACAAGGTATCGATGCCCCGAAAACTTATAAAACAAAAAACAGTTAAAGGCAAAAAAGAAAAACGGCACAAAATTGAAACATAAAATTTCAAAGGATATTATAGAGGATGTCCGAACAAAAGTGGACCCAAGGGAGGACAGAAGCGCGTTGGGGGCCGGGCCAGAGGGCGATGCCCAGGGCATCCCGTTGGGCAATAATACCTGAACAACTCGAACTTAAAGTCAAACCCAAACTCAAACTTGAAACCGAAACCGAAACCCGACTCGAGGCGCAAGCTGAAACTGAGCTCCGCCTGATAATGTCCCAATTAATGCGAATATAAACGGAGACACGGTTCTGCAACTGCAACTGCAACTGCAGCAGCAGAATTGAGAGCGAATGCGTTAATTATTTATGCAACATTTTGTTTTATATTTTTTTTTTTTTAGTTTCGGGGAGTGTCCCTCAATCATCCCAAAGCGCCTGATAAGGCGTTGTCTTCCCTTGCAGTTTTGTTTACTTGCAGTTTTGTGCTTCTTTGTAGTTTTAGCTTTTATATTACATTTTAAACTTTAAATAATGCATTTAACTTGAATTTAATCCCTTTATTTGTTTATTTTTTGATATAAATGATTATAAAGAAGCCATTACTTAATATATAGGTATAATATATGTTTGACTTTATTAAACTTATGACTCTTTCGAATTCTTTATAAAGGTGCAGGATTTCGCAAGCCTCTGGATTTCGTGCGGTTGGGCTGGCTTTCTTTCCTTCCTTCCTATCTTTTTAATTATCCTTTTTGGTTTGTTAAGTCTTAAAAATATATTTAACGATATTTGTTAATACAATTTATTAATTTCTATATTATTGGTATGATATGCTCTTTAATATCATACCAATATTATAGAAATGAATATTAATACTGTATCAATATTTGTCGATATGTAACTCAATATTTTAAATAGAAGATATTTTCGATAAATCGACTAATTTTCTTGATATTTCCCAATAATATAAATTATTTTAAAATGTTCTATATTTAAAATGTTCATAAATCAAGGTTAAACATATTTTCAGTATAATTTTGAGTGGAATGTTTTTGCCAATATGACTTATCTAACTTTTTCGATATATAAATTCATATTTAAAAGAGTTAATATATTTGATAAATCGATATAATATATGAGATACACAGAAAAAAAAATACGGGATATTGTTGGCAAAATCAAGTACAGGTGGGCATGATTTCATCCCTAGCTCGGATTTTCTTAAACTGAGAATAAACACACTTAAAATTTGCAATCTCCAAAATTCTTGATTCAATCCTGACTATTCTTAAAAATTATAATCCCAATAATGCTTGAATTAACCCCGACTGTTCTTAAATATTTTAATCCCAAAAATTCTTAATTCAGTCCCGACTATTCTTAAATATTTTAATCCCAAAATTGCTTGATTCAACTCCGATTGTTCTAAAAAATTTTAATCCCAAAAGTTCTTGATTTAATCCCCAAAATTCTTGAAATTTTTAATCCCAATTACGATTAAATTTAGATTTCTTGTTCTTAATTTTTCTTTTAAAATAATATTTTTTATTTAGGTTTACGGTTTACATTAAATTTAATTACATTACATGTCGGTATTTATATTTAATATATTTACAGATGCTTAACTCTAATATATGTTTTCCTATTATTTAAGGGATATAAATGCAATGGCGGTGTGTTAAAAATGTTTTTCAAACGACTATTTGCATAATTTTATATAATGTGAATGAATTTGAGTTGATATCAACGTAATAGTTAATTTTATATCGCGTTCCGTTATAATTTAAATCATTACATATTTTGCAGTCTTCGAAACTCAATTCGATTTCCTTAACAATTTCATTAAATTCATTTTTTGTTATAAAATTATCAATATTGTTGCAAAAATATGTTGGCCTTAATTCATTTTTATTCTTAATTAAAAAATTAGCAAATTTTAAAGCGTTTT
>VNJS01014949.1:0-18730 GCA_008042575.1 Drosophila watanabei
CATTAAGTTCCTTTTAATATATAATAAAAACAAAAATTATTTTAAAAAATTTCTGAATGTTTTCTTTCGCGGTTGATCCTACTTTGCATGCTCCCTGGAGAGCATGATTTTCATGATGGGTTTCCGTCTTACCGGTAAGGGTCAATTGCATGCTAACCGAGAAGCGACGGTGCCACCATGAACTTCCCTCTTACCGGTAAGGGTGATTTTGATGCTGAGCTGAGCAGCGACGGTTGTATCATGAATTACCCCGGCCACGCGTTAATAAAAGCGAATGAGAACTTTACATAAGCGGTAAGAGGGTACCCCCTGAGCGATTCTGCATGGAAAGAATACTGCCAGCATGCTCGCAAGTCCGACTGGGGAGTCTTTGCTTTTAGCCGCCCCCCGCTTCTTAAGAGACACTTTTACAGGTCCTTAGCGCCCGACGGACATAAAAGGACATTTTCGCAGATCATCATTTCATGGTGCGGGCTGGTCGCAGGCGGAGGCGGAAACAAAGGAAGCGGGTGGGAATTGGTCAGGCTTTAATGCTGTACCAGGACATGGCCCGGGCGAATTTGTCGACCCCCAGATTTTATATTGTCTCGAGACAAAAGCGCACGCTTGTGTGAAATTGCAAAAATTTTGCAGCCAAATGAACTTTAAGACGCAGGCCGTTCGCCAGCCCCCAACTAGCAGACATAGTAATAAAAGAGAGTAAGTTTTTACGGGGCCACAACTGTGGGAAAACGTGGAAGCTGTTAAAGATTTTTGAATGAATTCAATTATACTTACCAGTTAGACAGTAACTGTTCAAACAAATAAGATATGTCATTAAAAAATTATGATTATTTACACAGAAACTGTCGTCGAAAAAAGCAACTCTCTCTTTATTTTGTATGCCTAAAAAGTCAGCTTATCCCTAAATGTCTACTAAGCTGAGTAATTTAGGCGAGGACAATATACCCTGACACTTTGCAAGTGCTGGGCAGAAAAAGTGTCGGACGTGGGGAGGCCAGGAGGAGAGCCTTAAATCTCCTTTATGCCCGGGACACTCTCGTGTTGCTCGACTGGCTGTCGAAATACGAGCTGGCCTCTGCGTTAATATCTCGGCATGCATAAATATGTCTGGGCCTTGCAGGCGGCGCGATATGCACTCCGGCCCTTTGAGGCGCCTTCCGAAATTAGAGTTTTGCATATGAATTTCATGCAAAACTCTCGGCCAGGACAGGCAAGTCGTACTGGTCGTAGTCGTAGTCGTAATCGTAGACGTGGCCGCCTCCTTTGCTGCCGGTCATTCGGGCCACAAGGACCCAAGTGGCACATGTCGAGGCTCCTGCACATATTTTTCAAATGACCAAAAATGCAGTTGGCCTTAAATTGCATGCATGAAATGCATTAAACATGCAAACCACTTCGCACCGAGTAAGCCGACGAGGAGGAAGGTGATTTGTGTGGGCTTTTTGGGTGTGCGTAAGCCTCTTCCGAGGACACGGATAGATAGAATGGGGTTTCCGGGGGTGTGTATTCATAGGCGCATTAAACAATTTTAAAGTGGTTTCCAACTATGCACAAAATTGCATTAAAACTGGGAAAGAGGAAGATAGGCAAACTCTGTTCGTTGCCTCTCGAAAGCTCTGCACAGCGAGAAATGAATTTGTTGCTGAAATACTAGACTTAAATGAAGAGGAATACCACCTTTTTAAGTGGGATTTAAAAATGTTAATTGGAAACTTTTGAGATTTCGAACATTTTAGAAAAAGATCGATACATGCATATCTGTCTTAAAGTCCTGCTCGACTTTAAAGAGTTCTTTAAACGCAATTTACACCGCACATTTGCCACGTAGTTGCACAGTAGCGTGCGCTGCACGAAACGCACAACTTTCGCCACTTCCGCACCGAACACTTTCTCTCTGTCCGCGTTGAAAAATGAGCGGCATTCGGTTTTGTTTTGTCCTCGCTGCCGCGAAAGTGTGTCACATGAGTATAAGTCCGCCGTACAGTGCGCACTCGCACGCAGAGCACTTGCATCAAAAATGCATACAGCACTGCAGCTGCTGTCGCCGTTCGGCGAGTGTGGTGAGAGTGCGTCTGCTCACCGCACAATAAACTCGATTTGGTAGCGGGGCAGTTTAGCCAGCTGGCAACCCGACTAGCCGATACCCATTGTTCCGGGATATCCCCTTCCAGGGCTTCCTGCTCTGATTGATTCTCCTTCACAGATATGCCCAGCACTTTGCTGGAAAAGCGTTGCGAAAAGCGCAGTTTGTTGCTTAAATAATTTATCTCCTGCACAAACACACTCTTAACGCGGCGAGGGTTTTTAGCAGCAAACAACAATGTGCTGAGGGAGGAGGGAATAAAGGATAAAGGATGCTTCCCTTGCCCATCAACATGTTTGCATATGCAGTAAGGCTGCTTGCCATCAAGTGCTACACAAAAAAACAGGATATGTTTAAATTGTTTAATTTTTACAAATACTCAATGGTTCCCGGAACTGAATATGGATTTTGTTGAGATTAGTTTTTCTTTCTAATTACTTTCTACAGTTAGTTTAATTAATTTGTCCACAGGTATCAATAAAGTTGAAAGATGGATGCCCTACCGCTGCAATCCTAATTTTTGCTTCCTGTACCCATCAACATGGTTGCATAAGCAGTAAAGCTGTCTGCCATCAAATGTACCACAAAATATTTCTAATTGGTTTAATATAAACAGGTACTCAATAGTTTACAAAGCTGAGTATAGATTTTGTTCAGATTAGTTTTTGTTCAGATTAGTTTTTCTTTCTAATTAGTTCCTACAGTTGGCTTAATTATTTTTGCCACAGGTTTCTATACGTAATGTTAAAGTTGAAAGATGCCCTGCCGCTGCAATCGTAATTTTTCAACTGGACTTGATACCTTACAAGCTTTAACAACATTCTGCTTGCCCTGTATGAGCCACATATCTCCGCTCTCCGGTTGTCCGGAATGCAGTTGCCGCCTGCCACCTGACAAGGTAGTGGTGGTGGAGCTTCGCTAGCAGCGGTGACTGTGGCATGTGCAACTGCTTTGTAAGCGAAGCGAGAGCATTGGCATACTTTGGCCAAAGGCCTCGGATCCGTTGAGCTCGGCTCAGTTTCTGTTCAGATTCTGTGGCCGCGAGCCGGCAGCCATCTGAATAGCTTGCCACACGGCTGCGTCGAATCGATGCGAGGCACTGCGGATTGTTTTGCCAAAATCAGCTGGAGCTGCAACATGTCTCTGCTGCTCATTTGCGTTCTGCGGCCGTGGCAATAGCTTGCATGCAACTCGCATTGCGATTGTTTTGCGCCAGCGACATTGTGGTCGCCAGTGAGAAGCAGCTGGAAACGCCGCTGTCACCGGCGACTGATATATGTATGCATGCCCTCCATTTCCATTTCAGCCATTTCCTAGGCAGAGCACTAAATTTGTTGCATTACTTTCGGCGGACAGGGAAGCCCGCACATGCAGCAACGCTTTCTCATTTCCGGTGCGTGGTCGCAGCTTCTATTTTTGCTCTGCTTTCGGCTCTGCGGTTCAGTTTACATGCCAGAACATTTTTCCCACGGTGCTGCTGCTGCTGCCACTGCCACTGCCACTTCTGATGCTGCTGGCAGGAATTCTCGGGTTACGGGAGGAGCAACAGCAATATCACCGTCAACGGCAACGGCCAGGGGCGGTATCAAGCGGATTTTCTTTCTATTTTGTGGCTATATTGGGACTATCACAAAAATAGCTTTAACCTTGGCTTGGAATTTCAAAACCGCCAAAAGTATGTAGCATAAGATTTCCGGACTTGAAGATAATTTAGTCCGAAATAACTCGGAAACTCTAGACATCAAAGCAACACTTTAGCACCTTCTAAATGGCGATCAAAATACAACTAAACAAGAAAGAATACGAGCCAAATGCCATGAATTATATTTAGAATAACTGGAAATAAATTTAAAGTTCAAGGAGTATTTGTTTTGTAAAATAAATACAGGCCCCCCGCAGGAAATTGCCTGGTTCCGACCCTGGCAAGGGCAATAGTTGCACGAGCAACATCAGCAGCATCAGCAGCGGCAATACCTGCAACACGGCAGCCACACTTTGTTTCATTAAAACTTTTGCCACGTGTCGTAAGTGCATGTGTGGGCTTGTGCCGGGGTGTCGGAGCCGGGGTTGGTGCTGCTGTGTTTGTATATGATCAGCATCTTTGCTTGTTTTGCCATTTGTTTAGTGTTTACACCACCCTCCATGCCCGAGCAACCGAGTTCCCCTGCCCGAGCTCACCTGGCGCGCTATCTGCATTTCAATGCATTTTAAAATATGCATGCCGGCAAGGTAAGGAGGAAAACCAAGAAAAACTAACCGAAAAGCGAAGGTGAGGAACAAATATTTTAGTTAACCGGCGGAGAGAGAAAGAGAAAATGTTCATTACACTTTTGTGTTTCTGTTTTCGCTGCGCTTTTTCGCCGTTCGGCAGCTCCTTGGCTGAGATTTCCATGCATATGGAGCGGAGAGCCGCGGGACACGTTGCCACACCTGCCAGGGATTTCCCCGCTTCAGAACCACCCACATCCCCCTCCCACACACTCTCAGCATATTGCATTTTCTGTTATTCTCCCTTGTTGCATATTTAATGCATGCAAATTATTTACGGTGTCGACTTTTAGCCCACGGCCATGGCGCAGTATTTGTGTGTGTTCCTTTCTTTTACTCTTTTTTTAAAGTGCAACTAGCTGCGGCCAATTCATTTTTATTGCCTGCAATTTCCCAGCCCCACCTCAGGCCCAGCCCCAGTCCTAGTCCCAGTCCCAGTCCCCATTAGGGGATGCTGGCAGCCTCTATATTCAGCAGGAAGGCCCACCTGAATGGCATCTGGTAAGCCCCAGTGACTTGGCTGACTTGGAAGTCGTAAGTGCATTTATCAAAATCCTCTTTCCCACCAAAAGGCGGGATGGCGGGCAAGGGAAAAGTGCACGTCAACGACAGAGGCGTGGAAAACGTGCGACGGACCTGCTACGTCGGCACAGCAATTTCCCAGCAATTTCGCAGAAAAAATGACAAAAAGCGTACGAGTGAGATGTCATTCAAGCAGCGAATGCCATTTACCCGAAACTCAAACTCAAACCCACCATCGGAGCCCATCGGTTTCCATCAGCCAGGTAGAGAGCAGAGCAGAGCAGAAGAGAGCAGAACGGAGCAGAGGAGTCCTGCCATTTGACACCCGAAATATGCAAATGCTGTCAGCTCCTGCCACCTTTTTCCTTTTTCCCGCTCACTTCCGCTTTCCGCTTCTCACTTCCCACATCTCCTGCTGCAACAGTGGGCGTGAACTCGTCAAGCTTTCGCGCTTGTCGATAGTCAATCTATTCATCTTTCTAACTGGTTTCACATGTGCTGCCAAAGCTGCCAAGCTGCCACACATCTCATCCCGCCCATTTGCATGGGGGGCGTGGCCGCTGTCAGAATCGAGCTTGACTTTTATGCACATATCATTTGCATAACATTATTTGAGCAGCGCTCACTCCACACACCACTCCCCACCCCGTTCGCACCGACGCCCGGCGCATTAAATTTTGAAATGCCAAATAAATCCGCAAGCGAAATGCTATTTTTTCGAGCTATTTTCGTTTACGTTTGCACTTAGCATGCACTGCACTTTGCACCCGGCAGAGATCCTTACCGGATCTCCGCCCCGAGACCCCTTGCTCCGCTGCTGCTGCTGGTGCTGACAGTTTTCTCAATTTGCATTTGCATTTCCAGTTGCAGTTCGAGTTCGAATTTGAGCCACGTTTGATTTACGCTTGTTGACGCTGCACTTGGCGTATGCGTAATAAGCGTGTGAGCACAGGACTCGCCGACCGCCTCCTTTCGCCTTTAGCCTTCGAATTCCGAAAGGGTTGCGCCAGACTCGTAAATTGTTTTATTGCCTTGTCATGGCTGAGCATCCACGGAGCTCCTTAAGGGGCCCAGACCATAAACTTATTATGGATTCCTGTTATTTATTTGGCAATTTATATTTCATGCACACTGGCAAACCCTTTAAATTAAATAATAAAAACATAGCGCGCGCTTGGAGGAACGGAACGAACCCCTCAGCTCGCTGAGCCAGCAAAACGGGAAAACGCCAGAAGAGGAAAAGCCAAGCGGCAAAAAACAGACCAGTCCCTTCGCATCCCTGGCGGCATACAGCGCTATATGTACGGGTGTTAAGCGTATAAGACAGATAAAGGAGCTGGGAAAAATAAAAATATTAAAGCGCAAAACGTGTGGACCTGACTGGGAGGCTATGGGTTTTGAAAATGCTGGCAATTGCCCTAGAAACACGCACATAACCGCACGCACATGTTCGCCTAATAAGCGAGGGAAGTGCGAGGTGAAAAACAACCTATATATCTGCCACAAGGACACATCCACATCCGCATCCGCATCCACATCCACATCCCCATCCACATCCTGCGCCGTAAATCAAACTTCTCAATAGACAGAAATGTTTGCGGTTATATATTGACAGGAATTTTCACTAATATTTTACACACAGACACAAGAGCACACTTGGAGAAGTTTTATGTGGAGGGAAAGGAAAGCGGAAGGCATTTTCCGCAGAACCCACGCTCGCACGGCGTATGAGTAATGTCGCCGGCTTACGGCTCTCGTGCACCGAGCTAATTTGAATTTTAAGGCCATTTCCAAGCACCACTCCGATTTCAATTGCTCGGAAGCCTGCGACCAGCTACGGCTGTAGTGGTGGCCATTAATTTGCAACGCCTCAAAATTGTTTACGAAACATTAAGCAATTGCAGTGGCAGCGAAAAAACAGCATTAAATATACAACATAGTTGCTCTGCAGTCGCTCCAGAACGGTCCCCAGAGTTAGAGGCGGCGGCGGTGGCGGTGGCGGTGACGGTGATGGTGCTGGCCCTGGGTATCACATTAAGAATTTAAATTAATTAAATTAAAATGCGTGTAGTTGTTGCTGCTGCGGCTTTTGGCCAACCAAGCGACCAAAGCCCGTCTGCTGCCGCAGCTCCCTTCGTCCTGTTCCCGTTCCCGTTCCTGTTCCTGTGCGGTTGCACAGGAGACTGGGTCGGAGGTTTGTTAAAGCTGCCGCAAGATTTGCATAAAGTATAATGGCCACCTTCCTGGTCCGGGTCCTAGCATAGGACGACGCCGACATAAAGGGAGAGGAAGCTGGAGGAGAGGCAGAGCGGCAGGAGTAGAAGGCGGTGGCCCCAGTCCACAGGACGAAAAAACCAACCGAGCGTGGCCATTCAATTTTCATTTTTTCTCTGGCCACCGTCTTTGAACTTTTCACATTTTTCGTTGCCTTTTTTTCGGCTGTCGCGGAGTATTTGTACTCGTACTTTTTGCAGAAGACATTTCCGCGCCGCATGTCCAGTTCCTGTCCAGGCTTTTGGTAGTTGGCTGTTGGCTCCGCTTCTGCTCCTGCTCCTGCCTGCTGCTGGCTGACGTTTTACGGCTCGCTCGATTTCTCTTTGGCTTGATTTTCCCAGCCATCGCCTCTTCCTTTGCTTCCTGCCCGTTGTTTGGAGCGAGAGAAATTTCAATTTGATTTTGCTCCTACGATCGTTTTGTTTTATTTCCTGTAGATATCTGCAATTTCGTGTATCAGATTTGCTCCTTTTACAAGCAGCGCCCAATAAAAATTGACTTCGCTCGCTTCCGTCGCCGCCGCCATCGAAAGTTGAGCATTTAAGCTGCTGCTTCTGACTGTTAAACGAACTGATAAATTTAATGCTGCGTTATGACCGGTCCCAGGATCCTCCACGTAGTCTAAACAGCCGCAGGACTCCACTGATTATTATGCGCTTAACCTCTGCCCCCTCCGGCCATTGGTTTGGTTGGGAAATTCGAAGCGCGAGTGTGCGGCGGCTTATTATGCGCCGGCTTAACTTACAAATTGCTTTTAATTACCGCCTCAGACTACCGGCAGGAAGCTTAGCTAGGCGGTTGTTCCAAGGTGAGAGGTGCTATAACCAGAGGGATCAAATCGAAGCTTCCCTCGAGCGGAACGAAATTCTGTCTGCAGTTTTATTTCCAGTCTGTCGGCAGTACAAACTTTTATAGCAAATATCCCGAAGGGCAAAAACTTGGGCAAAAACCATAGAGCACACCAAAATAAACCCACTTTTGTGCACATAGACTTCGTTTATGCTATGGATTTAATGTATTCTTAAATCGTTGGAGTCATAACCACAGTTTTATAAGGAAAGTAAACTATCAAGAGACATAATAATGAATAAAACATGTAATGTAAAGCAGTCTCAACAATTGTTCAGTTGGAAAACCGCACAAAAATAAGTCAAGGCTGTTGTTAAAGTTTCTGGTTTAAAGTTTAATGAAGGATATTAAATATTGTTAAATTTTAACCTATCCTTCTGAGAATTGTATAATTAAATATAATTTTCGGTTCCCTTTAAAGAAGATATCAAGTTATAAAAAAGTTTTTTTAAATCCTTCCCCCTCTTTCCCATTTAAACTGCAATTATGAATTGCTTTTCTGTCAGCCGTTTGACCGCTCTTCATGAAATTTATTTCGCAAAATGGCCTCCGCATAAACTCTGTAACGGTTGAGAAGGCAGCCATGCTGGCGAACGACCTTTGTCTTTCGGCCCGCCTCATATTTGTGCTAACTGTTTGCGTATGTGTGTGTTCTTTGAGGCCAAAATGCAAATGTTTGGCCGCCTCGCAAATCCTATTATTTTATTATGAGGGTCAGCCGAGCAATATTGTTAATATGAAGAACAAACAAAGACCTTCGCCTTCGCCGCCGCCGTCGCTGTCGCCACTGAGCCCTTTCCAACGAATTAGGCTCGTAGCGGCCTATAAACATTCGGATATCTTTTGATAACTTTCGCCGGTCATATAATAAATATATTCACCAGAGGCACGATACCGAAACTTGGCATAATTTAAGGGATATAATCGGATTCGACTTGATAAGCCGACAGCATCCATTTAAAGAGCTTTGGCTTGGGCCAAATTTTCACTATTAGCCCGATTACCGCCGTCCGGATAATTACGTGTATTTAATCACAACAGGAATGCGGTTTAGAAAAACCAAATCCCGCCATCTCCTCCGTGTGTGTGTTTGCCGTTGGCCAATTTTCAGCTAACTAATGTTTGTCTGTTACTTCGCATTGCGCTTATTTCTGCTCATTTATTTAACAGCGTTTTCCCCCTGTGACTATGACTGTGACTGTGATTGCTGTTTCCCGTCCCTTGTTTTCCTAGTGGTTGACGGTTTTCCTGAATTCTTTCATGAGTTGCAGGACGAGCGGAGCGAAGAGTTTGAAAATAAATTAAACGGGATAATTTGTGGTGCGTTTGTTAGCAAAATGTTAATGAGGTCGGTTGTGGGTCTGTCTCTGGGTCCGATTCCGACTCCAACTCCGGGCCTCGCATAGGTGACTTCCCCATTCGGATGACAGCGGCGGAGATAGAACTCGGGGACAGGACAAACATTTAGCAATGTCAAGCAAAAGGGGCAGTAAATTTCAATTTGCAGCCAGGACCGAGAGCATCATTCAGATTGTTTAAATACCAGCAAGGGGAGGCGGATGTCACTGGAGTCGGGCATCAAAGCCAAATGGAAATGCATTTGCACGCAGCCAGACAAATTGGGCAACAGTTTTTCAGATGCCGAGCCAGGGCTTTGGCCCTGTTGCTTGTGGTTTCATTTGCTGGGCATAAATCAAGCAGAAAGTGCAGCAGGACCGGCTCCAGACAATCTGTCACCCCCGCAGAGCGCTTAGGTTGCTACAATTTTAAAGATAAACACTAGCCAGGCAGCCAGGCAGCCTTCCAGTCTGACATTCAGCCAGGCAGTCTGTGTCTCTGGCTCTGGCTCAAAGTTATTTCATATTTAAGCCAAATTTAATGGCCATGTCCAAGTCCAGTGGACAGGACCCAGACGAAGGCAAGTCAAGTCGCTGCTTATGTATGCATGAATATCTATCCCTTTGCCTTTTGCTGTTCTCCTCCGATCTGTCCGGTATTTTTTATCCTGGCGCTGCCTGCATATTTGCAAATCAATTATGCATGGACCCCATTGGATTCTGAGATATGTCAGTGTATTGGCAGCGTCTGAGCGTCCTAAGTGACAGTGGAAGAAGGGTCGTCTTCGTCTAATTACTTTAATTTAGTGCCACAAAGGGAGCGGCTGCAATCGAATGGGAATTCCGAATCAGAGTCAGTGCAACTGGGTCGAACAGCTGCGAGCTTGCCAAGTCGAAAGTTATCGGCGGCCAAGTGAGGGCCAAGCAAATGTTGTCTGCGCCGGAAACGGAAACAAGCTGTGCACACGAGTGGAGGCGGCCAAAAGGAAGTCAGCCAGCCATCGAGTCAGCCTTTCAGCCCTTCGAGGAGAGCCAGAGATTGTCGTTGCCGGCGCAGTTAGTCAGCAAGTCGGTGCAGTAAATGGGGCGAACAGAAGCGGCAAGAAGTAAAAAATACCAAAAGTAAAGAGCCAGCAAGGAATAATCCTGCGGCAGCAGACGGAATGCTGCTTAGTTGACTCGATACTCGCTGGCGGAGGCAGGCAGGCAGGAAGGAGCTCTGGCGCTCCTTGCACTCCACTGCTGCCCCACATGCGGCATGCATTCAAGTGTAGTTTGCTTTTAATTCAGCATGGAAAATGAAATTGAAAACTGTGCCAAATGTGAGCACTGCACAGACACAAGCCACCGCAGTGGCGCGCTCAGATAGACAAACTTGGTTGGATGCACTGCGAGAAAACTCCGCTGACAAAGCAATGAGCAACTTGAAGAATAAACATGTATTCATTTTATTGTTAGTTTTACACATTTACTGTCTCTGAAAGATTTAGAAAGAGGGATAAAAGAGCATTCATCAACTGAGAAAACATAATCACTAGTGGTATAATATTTTTTCTCAGTGGAGAGTTGGTTCTGTAGCCCGATGGATGAGCGCAGGATGCCTCCCTGCAAAAGTGACATGTAATAAATTTTATTGATTTTCGCTTTAGCCAGCAGGCGGGCAGGCAGCGGCTTTAATGTGTTTTTAAGACTTTAATATTGCGGCTTGGCCGGGTTTTCGGGGGCGACGGGCTGGCAATTATAATTGAATTAGAAATGCCAATCTCAGTCCTGGTTTGTGCCGCAGCATTGAGTGGATTCGGAATGGAATCTGTGTGCACATGCCGGGGCTGCATTTGCGATTAGTTGGCCGAGATATTTCTCAGCGATTTGCTTGGAAATAGTTGGAAAACAATTCTGATAGTAGTCCCCTACAGTTATCCTGCTCGGGGGCGTTGCATTTTTCATGCATTGCCTGTCACAAGCACTGATCTCAGCCAGACATGCCAGTGTATCCTCTGTTTAAATTTATTGCATTTTTAATCAATGGCTCGGGCGCGTGAGGGCGTGTCCCCAGATGTGCCAGTGCATAGCATTTCATTTTATTATTTGTTTTCCAATGCAGTCTTTTGCACAGCGAACAGAACAGCATTCCGAACAGGGTTAAACAATAAACGCCCCATTAATAAATAACAGAAACTGCCATTGTTTATTTTGCTCTTTTTGTGCAATTTATATTTACCCATTGTTTTTCATCACACCAGAACTCACCTGCAAATAAATAAAATATAAGAATGAATCAGAAAAGGTTTGTTTTTCGCAAAAATATGTAATTAATTAAATGTTGTGTGTTGTCGACAAGTAAACGTTGTTCTGCTAACAAGATAAGTAGAGCGAACAAGATTGCTATAGTTTTTACAATTCACTATATATATGTATGTACTTATTTTCCATTGCGAAATTTTTCATTTCTGGAAGGCTAAACCGTGCCAGTAAGCTTGTAATTTTAGTGGGGGCTTATCTGATAAAATATGAGTAGTAAACATGCACATCTAATTTGGAGAAAGGAGAAATTATAATATATTGTTGTCGTAGACGCTTTCGTTGATTCCTCTGTGTGATTGTTGCTGCTGCTCTTTTTGCCAACAACTGCGGCCGGGCTAATGTGTGTGCCTCATTTATCAAAGCGCAAAACGCTGCTCTTGTTTGCTGCCAAAGGGTTGAGTCACGCCCACCCGCCCAACCACCCACCTGCCTCCCATGCCACCCATGCCCCGCCCCGGTCACCCCCTTGTCGTCCATGTGCGTGTAAGGCATATGAAAAATCCTGCGGCTAATAAGTGACACGCGTCGATTAATAAAACAGTACGAGGCGTACAAGGCTGCCAGCCATTTAAGGGTGTGGCCAGAATGCCACTGCGTGTGTCGTACATTAAAGGGCCATGTCACAGCCGACGATTATGCAAAGCAGCCGCCCGATCTCGGATAAGACCAAGACCTTGCCAAGGACTACACAGCGACGGACTCCACAGCGAAGGACTCCCCTGCAGTTGCGTAGGTCCCACGGGGTCGTTTGAGTCGCTCTGCAGTTGCGTTAATAGCTCGCTGGGATTTTAAATGACCGAAGAAAAGCGAAACCTTTTTGACTGCTGATACGATTTTCCATTCGGATATATAAAAACTATTGTTCGGTCAATGAGTTGGTCTTTGTTATAAAATATCTCAATTCTTGATTACAAAGAAATCGATAAGTAAGGCATTATTTGTGATTTCCCTGCTGCTATATGCTAGTTGTAAGTAGCTTTATTTTTGTGCAATTTGGACAAGAGTTTTCTGATTTAATTAAGCAATTTTGGCAAAGCTTTTATTTTTATGATGAATATATCCAGAAAAGCCTTCTTAAATAGCCAAACAAATTTAAGATTTCTTAAAGCCGCTTTCGTTCAAGCATGCGCCAAGTAAATCAAATTTTAAAATATGCCAGCAGCAAAAATTTGAAATCAAAATCCATTCAATTTCCATTTGACGGGAGAGTTAGTGTCCTGTTGCTTCTTGGCTCCATGTTTTTTTTTTTTTTTTGTGGTTCGTATGGAAATGAGCATGCAGGATTCCAGCTCCTCTCAGTTATTGCTCTTCGTTATTTTGTAAGCGGAACAAAAACAGATGCAAATCAACAAGCTGCCAGCCAGATAAGGCAAAAACAAGTGTCTCCTTTCTGTCCTGCGTATCCTGGATATCCATCTATCCGTCTGACTGGCCCGAACCCCCGTGCTGGTACCCGCCTCTCCTTTCTGGCATATCGTCCGTATTTACAATCCGTATGCAGAGATGAATGATGCTGCCAATGAAAGTGTGTCTCGGATGTGTTTTGACAGCATTTTGCTATTAACTTGCTATTCCTCGCCAGATATTTGTTTTTCTTTTCACTTCATCTCGGTGACATCTTGGTCCCTATCCCTTGAACAAGGACATCGACATGGCACCGCCCTGGACTTTGCCTGGTATTTGATAAGCCATCGGCTGGACTAAATGACTGCCCGGGGTGGATGAGATCTCCGAATAAGTGATTTATGCATTATGTGTCTATCGTTATGGACATAAATCGTATTAAGATGGCCCTCCCCAAACCGTTTGTCTCATTACCATCCCCTGAATTCCGTTTTCCCCTCCTCCTGCGCTTCTTTTGAAGTTTACACCTGCGGCATCTCTGCTGAAAACAAAAGCTTCTTTGTTTGTCAACCTTCGGCACAGGCATTCTCCGTTTTTTCCTATTTGGGTGGCTGTTTTTTCCCAGTTCCTAACGAGAAACTTCAATATTGTCCCTTCTGCCCAGCTCCAAACAGGGCTGAAATGGCAGATGACAACAAAAAGCGAAGCTAGAAAGAAGGCAAGGCAAATATTAACCCGGGGCTATTCATTAAACAGTCCTTTGCTCATATGTTTTGCTTTCGCCTGCTACTCTATGTCCTTTCATTAAACAAGCCTCTCGACTCGGCACCCTAGTCCTTCTCCGCTCTGCCCCCGAGTTGCCCTCTCCGTCGGCCACTTGAAGCGCTCATTGTTTGCACTTGATGATGCCGGGGCGACAGCCACACCCACGACCTCGATGAGGCCACCGCCCACTGGCTGCTCCAACGAGTTGCAAACATTTATGGCCACATTGCCGGGCATCTTCGACAGCACCTGCTGCTTGGTGGGTTCACTGCACTGGGGAAAAATGTCCCTGTAGTGCGTTTCAATTAGACTAAAAAGTCGAAATAACAAATAAAATTTTAATTGTAATACGATTTGAATCTTTATCCCGAATGAAGTGGTATATATTTCCTAAAGATACATTTTCAAATCGCTTGCCTGTTTGTCAGCTTGGCCTTGGCTGGTGGAAAAATACTGAACACCATCTTGGAAAACGGACTCGATTTTTCATTTCAATTTCGCCGCTTGACGATTGCCGGTTTTAATATTTCTCTTTCTTCTCGGCAACTTTTCTCATTGCCTCGCATTGTCTCCGCTGACAGCAGCTGGTCTCCCCGTCCTCGTCCTGCCAGGAATTGTACATTAAAAAGCTTAACGACGGCGTGCTCCGTTGTCCTTGTCATTAGGTCCTTCACCGCCTTCCGCCATCACACAGTCGTTTGACCGTCTGAGTGGCATAAAACGCACCTGATGTGCAAAAACTGCTTAATTGAAAACATAAGCTTCTATAATTTCGCCCGCCCGGCCACGCGGTGTCAAAGAACTCAATTTAAATATTCTAATTTATGCGCCTGCATATTAAACGGCACGATCACGTAGCCAGGACCTCACTGTCTGTTTAGTTTTGGTGAGTGGCTGTCGAGATGGCCGCTTTTTACTTACCCCTCCCGCCTGTTGTCTGCAATTAAAAGCGCTTAAATCAATAAGCCCACACAGTTGACGTTCCATTTCTCATTTGGCCAGGAACGTGTTGGCTTTTAGTATGCAAAGCACAGACAGAGCAGGGCTAACAGGCCATTGCCAGGGAAGCGAGCGACTCCTCCTCTCCGACTTTGGGAGGACTTATCGCCTTGAGTTTGCCACAACCGATTGCCGGCAGGCGCGGCACTGTCCCAGCGGCCTTGTTGCGATATTGTGATTGGCATCCCGAGACTCTTGCCATCATATCACAATGGCAACTTTGGCTCTCACTCCCATCGCATTCCGTCCGATCCCATCCCAGGCTTATCAATGTCGCTGTTTCAAATCTGCCAGCGCGACAAATTCGCGTGTTATCTTCATCTTGGCAGCAGGAGCAGCAATCTCACCTGACACTTCCTTGCTTCCAGATAGAAAGAAAGTTGCTTGCAGCACAGTGATGTCTGGGTACAACTTGTAACTGGGTTAGGTACCAGAAATTCCCATTACTTTTCACTTCAAGTAAAGGTTTCTTTCTTTCTATTGATTTGTGTAATAAATTTAAAACATTTTTATAACCAACTGAGACCTTAAGTTTGAAGAATTATTTCTTTAGTTTTCATCTTGTACTCTGTACCTTTGAGGCAAAGGTAATAACGAGTATGGCATCACTGCTGATGGGGTGGTTCGGTGATTTGTAGGTGATGGGGTGGCTTCATTACTTCTTTTCACGCAACCGATTCTTGGTTTGCGGTGGAGGGTGGCAAATGGAGGTGGAACTTCATCCTCCTGCACTCCTTCATTCCCTTGCCGAGTCCACCGTGGTTGCTGCTCGTAATTTATCTGCCGCCTTTGTCTACCGCCGGCGTCTCAGTGTCACCCGTTTTGGGTCCTGTGGTCCCGTGGTCCTCAGTCCTCAGTCCTCAGTCCTCAGTCCTCAGTCCTCAGTCCTCAATCCCCAATCCCCAATCCACAATCCTCGGCTTTCGGTCTTTGGCGACATTCCTAAGGAAAATCTCAGCGCAGTGCTTAGCATCTCAATTCGGGGTTTCGGTTGGCTGTTGCTATCTGGGGCCGATAATAAAAATACCACTGCTGGGTCCCAGGGGTGTGACAACTTCCAGCTTTGATTTTTCCTTGTTTCGCTACTCGGGCTCCTTGCCCGCTCCTTACCCAGCCAGTGTCTTATCAGCAGAGCGAGTGCCGCCCCAGAAGTATGCCGGGCTAAATTATGTCAATAAGTAAATGAATTTCGGCTAAATTCGGATTTTAATATCCAGCAGCGGAGATGTTTTCTGCGGCCTCTTCACTTATTCATACGGCCGGAAAAAATGTACTCGTGCACATGTGTGGGTTGTTTATTTGTCGTTTTGATGACGACATCTCCGGTCTCCGGCAACAGGGCGCACACATATGTGATGTGCCTCGCCCACCACTTTGTACTTGATTTCAACAAAACTGTCTGTTTAAAGGAAACAAAGTGAAATTGTCTCCTTGGGGGGCCGAAAAAGAAATGTGCCGGCGCTGGGAAATGTATTTAATATGCAAATCCTGTGTGTCCTTTGAGATGATTATGGCGCACATTATGTCCCAAACAGCACACGTAGAATGGCAGCTCAGGAGGAAGGCACTTTGCCCAACGCACACATAATTATCGATTCAAAAAGCCGCTTTCCCATCCGCTCCTCCGCCAGCACCGCAAATTGTTTGCTCTGACAAATTGACGACTAATTTAAGCGAAATTAAAGAAGCTTTCAGCCAGTTCGGAGTTCGAATGCGGGAGAATCGAGCTGAAAATTAATATAGATGGGAAATGGGGAAATCGGGAAATGGATTTTTTTCTCGCTTTGTGGGATTTGTTTTGTGAGCGGCGCGCGGAACTTTTCCAATTTGTGCACCAAAAAGGAAAGATAAACAGAGACGCAGACACGGGCATTAACTCTAACTCGAGCTCCGGCGAGGACTCAGACATGGGCAAATAGTGGAAAATAGAGGAGCCCGAGAACTGGCAATGCACCTGGTCAGACATCCGTATCCACACCTGACCTCTCTCTCCGGCTCTGACCTCTCCTTAGAGCCCGGGATGGCCGGAAAAAACTAATCGAACCGAAATACTCGAAATGTTTGCCTGATTTCTCGAGAGTACGCGCAGCTTGAAATTGCAATCGTTGAACAGAATTATCCCTTCTTTCTCTTTGCGCTGCCCTCCAGTCCGAAAAAAAAACTTCAGCCAACTTGTGGGCGAAGAAAAAACACGGCTGCTCTAGCCTCTATAAATTAGCTCTTTAGAGTCCTCCGAGTCCTGAGCCCGGAGTCCTGTGCCCCCATCGATAATTGTGTGGGGCAGTCGGCTTGTCTCTGCTTTGATTGCATTTAATTCGATTTAATGCGGCGTTTGTTGCGGCGGATAAAATCCGTTTATATCTGTATATTTATTTATATATTTAAATTCCGAATGGAAAGTTCCGTGTTGACATTCGCAATGAAAGTCTGTATATATACTTTATTTGCCGCGGCCAGCGTTTAATTAAAATACAAACAGCGACTCCACTCACAATTATCCTTTTTTTCCTCTGTCTGATTTCTGCGCATCTTTCGCCTCGCGCCCTAATAATCTTCTTCTAAATGATGGAATAAATGATGCTCGAAGCCGGGAAATGGCCGGGTTTTTCCTCGATTTTTTCTCCTCTACTCCTTCGGCCTGCTCCCTAATTAAATGTGTGGCATTAGGTGCCGCATTTTGGCACCGAGCCCGGCTTCTGGTCACAGATTTGTGGCCGGCGATAAGACCAACATGAACATGTTCCCGCCGAGCAGATGATGTCAATGCCAATGGTGGGGTTGGGTGGTATCCTAGAGGTTAGAGGGTGGGCAGAGGTCCTTCTGGCTGCCAATTTTCGCCGCCATTATTGAGGTTTTTTCATACACTTTATCCACCACTTCCGGCCACTGCAGCATCTTGTCTTTCGCCCGTCCGCCTCCTCCGGTCCTTCTCCAATTTTAATTCTTATTTTTTCGCCGCTCTGTTTGTTTTGGCCTGGCCCACCGAAATAATGTTGCACGCTCCGGTCGGACCGTCATTACGTCGTCCGCTGGCTCTGCGGCGTGCCGGAGTCGTAAAGTAAATTTTTTAATTAGAGTCACGAGTAAAACAAACCAATTAGTAAAGCTGTCAGAGCAATCCTTTCTGCGCTCTCCTTCGCCAGGCCGCGTTGTATTTTTAATTTCTTGGCCATGTTTTGGCCGCAATTTACGCGTGCTGCCGCGTTGGCGGCGTGTGAATTATTGAAAAAGTAAATTATGTGAAAAGGGCAAATTAAGGAGCTTCGGAGCGGAGCGGGTCATTTGCCATGATTTTTACGACTCCTGCGGCGCATCAAGTGTCCGATCCTGGCCAGGCCAGAATTCTGCTCTGCTCTCGCAGGACCCAAAATGTAGTTTTAATTAAATAGCACAATTGCAATCGCCGCCGGCCACCTTTCATCCTTCGAGGAAAACTTCTTGGTCGCCTTACTTTTGTTGCTCCGCCGGTCTGTGTTGTGTTTTAGTTTTAGTTTTTGGTTTCGGTTTTGGTTTATATCCGTGGCTACGTGAGCTGCATGACCGATGGCCCGGGGAGTGCAGGCAAATAAACAGAAAAACCCAGTCGGACTTGCGAGCATGCTGGCAGTATTCTTTCCATGCAGAATCGCTCAGGGGGTACCCTCTTACCGCTTATGTAAAGTTCTCATTCGCTTTTATTAACGCGTGGCCGGGGTAATTCATGATACAACCGTCGCTGCTCAGCTCAGCATGAAATTGACCCTTACCGGTAAGACGGAAACCCATCATGAAAATCATGCTCTCCAGGGAGCATGCAAAGTAGGATCAACCGCGAAAGAAAACATTCAGAAATTTTTTAAAATAATTTTTGTTTTTATTATATATTAAAAGGAACTTAATGAGGATTTATATTATAATAATATATAAGGAAATTTTTTAGTTTTCCGAAGGCGTCGCTCACCGTTTTTATTTAGTCCCGGAAATTTCTCCCTTTAGTTCCAGA